>CALNHX010003792.1:0-141690 GCA_940337035.1 Agriotes lineatus | reverse complement strand
AATGATGATATTAAAATTCAAAATATTTATTACATTACGTTTATTATCGCTCGCATTGTTACCATTGTATTAATTCAAAGATTTTCACATAGAAAATAACCTCCTCCTTTGGGTCAAAAGCTTTAACGAAAATAAGATTACATTTCAAAACTGAGTGCTCCGGAAATAAGCTGCTGATACTACTCGTACACATGACACACCCAATTAAGAGTTTGGTAGGAAACTTTCTTAGAAATTTCCGGTTATATTAGTTTTTCCAATTACCAACTCAGCTCTAAAATTATTTGATAAGAGTTCACTCTAACAGTTTGCGGTTGTTGGTGTTTTGCACATGTCAGATGCCTTTATAAAATATCAAAGTACCGCGTTGAAATTCCTGGAAAATACAACTACACATAAATGTAATTCCAGCAAAATATATTAAAAAATAGGAAAATTATACAGGATTTAGTATAGATTTAGTAATACCTGCTTCAATATATTTAGACATTATTTCGATGATAATGTTGTGAGCTAACATTATTGTTCTACCCTGATTTAAACTTTTCCATTGTCGAAATTTCGACAATCTAAAACACTATCAAATGTTGCTGTTTGGCCATACGTGGTCACGATTTCATTGGTAGGCGCCATTTTCTGTCATGGCATTAAGCTTGACAATTAAACTTAAGGACATCAAGTTGACCTTTACATTTTAATTGGGGAAAATGTCTATATCCCTGAATATATACTGCTCCACAAATGAACTGGACCACCCATAAAAATTGTATTTATTACATTACGTCATAAAATATATTTATAAAAGCTTTCGTTTTATAGTATACTCATATTAAGCATATTTAATTACACTATCCTCAAATGTCAACTGAAGAATTAACAAAATGATATTCATAAAATTAAAAAATTATAAAAAAAACTATATTTCACAAAAATAAGAGGCAACACAAAAAAAGTTTCATTAATAGGTCATTGAGTCTCTTCGGAACGTTTTAGAATGTTTGGCAACGATTTGGCATACTTTGTATGCAATGTGCTATCAACATTTTGGTAAAATTCAAAATTTAAAAATGATAATATTTTATTAATGTTTTATTAGTTTTCTTTAAAGCAAATTATGAAAAGAAGTCCTTTTTATAGTGTTACAATCATGAACGGTTACCAAAAATGCCATGACTGCCCTTTTGGAAAATATTTTTGAAAATTGCACTAATATATGCAAATGGTTCTGTTCATTTGTGGAGCAGTATATTATTTAAAAACTGCTGAAAATATAATATACTTGTAACTTAAATTTTAGAATTCAGAGCGGGCCTCGATAATAAATATTTTTATAGTTTATTACAAAACGTACTGGTAACACTCACATATTAACATTACTAAAGTCAAAATAACAGATTAATACTAACTGTCAAAGTAAGGTATGCAGGTTACAATTGATTGGTTATTAATGCAGAAACTGTTAATTAAAAATTTTCATATACAATACCGCAAGCGGTCGACGAATTGGCGAAAATTTTTGTGAAAGTGTATGAGTGTTCATTGCTTCGATATAAATTGGTCGAGTGCGTTTGAAAATAAAAATCTGTTGACGTGAAATAAATTGTTTGTCAAATTTGACATTGCTAATATCATATTTGATGAATTTTACAGGAAGTTAAATAAATGTCACAGGAAAAGACAAAAATTGTCATTAAAATTCAGCTAGCGGAATTGTTGCACAATTTTACGCTGATTGGTGACAAATGACATAAATACTAAATTATGATTGGTGAATAGTTAACTTGAATGGGGTGAGTTGAATAGTCATAATTATTTGACTTTGTTAAAATTTGAAATGTAATTTAGGAGATTATTAAGTCAAAGTTATTTAAGGAGCATGTTTTTTAATGATAAATAAACATAATTTTGTCGTAAAACATATATTAATATAAAGTTGAAGATATTTTAAATTGTTAATTAAACGTTTCGCCAAATATGTTGGTTTCTTCAGTAATTTAATTAATACATTACAATTTAGAAATTTATTACATTATGATTAGAGGTATAAAATTTTTGGAAATTTGTTCACGTTTTCCAAAGTTTTTTAAATTAGGAAAAAATGAAGGAAGGTATTATTAATGACAATCCGTATTGAAAGTAGTTAAACAGAAGACTTAGCTAAATTCTAATGTTTTAATTAAATTACTGAAGAAGCCAACATATTTGGCGAAACGTTTAATTAACAATTTAAAATATTTTCAACTTTATATTAAAGTATGTTTTACGACAAAATTATTTTTATTTATCATTAAAAATCATGCTTATTAAATAACGTTGACTTAATAATCTCCTAAATTACATTAGAAACTCTTAATTGTCATACAAATGATAAAAATGATAACAGCTGAACCAAGGAGTAAATGTGTTACAAGAACAAACTTGGAAAAGTAAAATTAGGAAATATTTCAATTAAAAGTAAAATGCAGGTGCATATTGCTACACTAATTGTAAAGAAGCACCGCCTTTACAATTTCTGGCATATACAGAATATACACAACTAATACAAACAAGATACATAGACACGTTTTACTGACGATATAATTAGAAGAGAACAATTCAAAAGCATCAGATTTAAAAATAAATAATTGCGGATTGGTCCATAGCGCATTTGTCCTCCATTTTGCTATTTCAAAGATTCGTCCAAATATACAAAATAAATTTTTTCTTCGGATTCCAAATCCTGTAAATATTCTCCTAAAATAAACTAACTCTCTTGGGCTGTAACTGTTAGTGTTCAGTAAAATTCTATCTAATGTTGTACTTCTAACCCATTCTTCTAATGATCCTATACATTGGAGATTTTGAATTTTCCTACCCCAATTCTTCTCGTACAGATATTAGTATATTCTCCAAATTAAAATACAACCCCTTTTCGAGATTTTTTCCTCAGATTCCACCTAAAACCGCAATGCACAAAATATTGCGATTGTTTGCTTCCGTGCTTTGAAGTTTTGCTATTTTCAATAACAATCGGCCACCCGCACCTCACGCATTCACACATCCCAAGGAGGGAAGACCAACTGAAATACAAAAGTTTTTGCGTTTCCTGACACTGATGCATTTAAGTTTTGTAAATTAAAAGTTTATTTAAAGTGCCAATAACCTTCGCCGTTGAGGCACTATAATTTTATAATAAAAATAATAATGGCAATTTGTTATGTAGAACCTCTAAAGATGCTGTTCTACATTTTAATGTATATTAACCTATTGGTAAAAGTTAGGTATTTACCGGAAAAAGGTCTGTAACCATTTTCCATCAGTACCATTTGTTTTTAGTTCCTAGTTTGTAATTTCCATTAACAATGACAAACTGTCTCAAATAATATTTTAATTTGACATTTTGACTTTAATAACTTTTAGTACTACGACAAGATACACCCTTAAATTACTTTCAAATCAGGGCCTACCCTAAATTATAAAATAAAGGCGATTCACAAATATGTCAGCAGTATTTTGAAAATTCTATGTGGTAGAATAAGTTATGCCATAAGAAAACGTAAAAGGACTGCTGTGCCAACAATATTTTCTTTCACGTCGTCGAATTGAAGCCAGAAAATGCTTCCCCCTACACAATGAAAATTTCTGTGTAGTAAGACTGGATATGAAAAATTTCAACGACAACGAATTTCTCCACCATTAGCAACCTGAAAAGATGTTTATAGAATCTAAAATTTAAATCAGGATTGATAAATCTGTGACAATGTACAGTGTATAGATACATTTAGTAAGAACGTAAAGTATTTTTTTTTTCTATAGCAAATGTTAAAGTCTGCTTTAATCGACTCAAAACAAAAGGTCAAGTGTTACTTTAACAGCAAGGGTAGATAAAGTAGCACTTTAACATCAAGGGTAGATAAAGTAGCACTTTAACATCAAGGGTAGTTAAAGTAATTTAATTTTGTAACTTCTATTTAAATTAAATATTACAGCTTCGTATTATCCTAGTAACCCAATCTAGTTACTGAGTTTTTAAAATGTGATTGACTTTCTTTATTTTATTTTGAAATTGTTAAAGTTTTTGCTGTAGAAAAAAATTTTGTATTATACACGACGATAAAGTTATTATTTTCATCTTGTATAATAGATTACTATTAAGCGCATTATAATTAAATGCTTTATTAGGTTCATGATGACTTCGAATTTTGTAGATGTACTATTATTCAAGGGGCATGAACTGTAAATAAGATTTATAATTTCTTATAGATACGACATTGCTTGTTTTATTATTTAGTCTTGTATTTATCAACTTCTACTAACCATATAGGCATTTAATTGAAATATTAGCGATTTTCAACACTGCCACTGGTTCTGACTCGCCACTGTAGGCGGCCATTTTGAGTCCTATGTCATTAGTGGCATTTCATATGGCCAGACTGTTTCTATACAATGACTGTAGCAAAACTTGGTAGCCGATGCTCGTATTAGTTTTCGGTATTTAGAAAAAAGACAGTTATTTTAGGTTACCACAGTATGAAATTTTGAGTAACACATTTCTGCTAGTAAAATTATTGTCACCTGTTTATATATTTCTAATTATAGGTTTCACTTTGAGGATGATATAAAATATGAAATTAAGATTTTAAACATTTTATAGGCTCCGACTAGCTTTCAGGCATAAATATTTAATTTATGTTATGAGAAATTGTCTCAGATAAAGTGGGTGTGAATTTTAAGTTATATAAACTGTTAGTAAAGTTAACAGTGCATCAATAGTTTTTATAATAATGTTTTATTTACTTAATATTCAACTAAATCTAACTTACCAATCGGTTTAGCTTATCGTTTGACGAAAATCGCTAGTTCTAATCTTATAATCAGCAGTTCTAGTGATTATTACCTCGAATTATATTCAGAACTAAATTACTACACATCCATATATATAATAGACTTGTCCGTCCGGGACGCTGTTTCAGCAGCCAAACCGTAAGAGATAGAGAAAAAAGTTATTAAAGTTATATGTTTGGAATGGTCATGTCAGGTCATGGACCGAATTTCAGTCTCTAACACTAATTATTTTCTTAATTATCCTAATCCTAACTTTTTAGGTCAGATTCTAGGAAAATTTTATCAAGGCGAATGCGACTGGTAGTTTGCTACTAACAATGACGTCATATACGTACGTGTGGTGAATACGCGTTCTATTTGCAAAACGGTCTTTTTTGTTTTATTAAATGAGACATTTGTCTCACTGGACTGCTAGTAAATATCTAATGTCAAATACACATATCTAATTAAATCACAAGGTATATATTTAAACTGTTAAAATCAACAATAATTTCCTAAACACACGTTTTCAAATGAATTCTAATATTATAACCCTACACAAATATTTTATTTTTTTACCAGTTACCAGATTTTAACTGTACTAGAAATTTAAACGACTTACTTCTATATTCTATTCACAATTACTTATATCTCACTTTTAAATACAAATTATTCACATATTGAGATGGTTTTAAGCTCACAATTTAGCTCTGTATGCAGTGAAAAATATTGAACAAAAGTCAATTAAAGCACAGAGTTGAAATATTTTATTTAATTGCAATCTGAACAGTAGTTGAAGTTATTAAATGCATTGGAAATGAGATGCAAGAGGCATAATTAGAGGGATAAAGGCAAGCATAAGCAAAGCAGATTTCAGAGGGATTGAATTTGAAGTTTGAGTAAAAGAAAGATTTAAGATGGCTAATATAATAGAAGTAATATGATAAGTTTGAACATATTTGCCGGATCAAATAAAATTAAATGATACAAATGGTTGGTTATGTGCATAATATGAGTTATTAGTAAACGCACAGGCCAGTGAAAAGCAAGCAATCTGAAATGTAGATGGAAATCGAAGCGAGATAAGATTTCCAAAGAGCAATAGAGAACGAGGGCAACTGAATTGAAGAAAATCCAGTGACGTGTTTAAAATTGAACTCAAGTGCCAGTGCATTGTAAAAAAAAAACTAAGTGATTATAGCAGAGCAGTGATTATAAAAACGTTTATGTGACGAGAAAGAACAATTTTTAGGTATAAGAGATAAAGACAATTTTTAGATTTAAGAAACATGTTATCAAACTTTATTCCTTGATGTAAAAGTGTAACTAAAACTAATTTCCTATAAACAATTACAGATCGCGGTTACTAAATAACGCGATGCTGTTTGGTCAAACAATAAGAACAATTGCTGTAAATTGGCTAGTTTGGGGCAAAATGTTTTTATATAATAAAAAGTGTTTGCCAAGTTTAAAAAGTTTACCATTTTATTATACCAGTTAACAGGCATCTGTGGTACTGTTTGCAGAAGTTTCTGCGATGTAAAATTATAAATTTACCAAATCGACTTCGGCTATGGAACGACACCGACACCTGAGAATTCCGAACGTCGACAACGGACCATTTGAGCTGCAGAAGCCAGGTTTCGCAATCCTAACGGCCTAGGGAGATGTGAACGAGCATCCTGAACAGGATTTGCTGCCAGGGAAGAGACTTCAAGCGCATAAAGCCGGCGGCGTCACCTAGCACTATCTTCGAGGCCAGATCGGCTAGAATCTAAAAGGTAGGAGTGGCATGTTTTCGAGTGCTTGATAGTCGGGAAAGCTAGTAATCTCCAAGAATACACTTTTCGGAGAAGAGTCATCGTATTTCCAAGCGACCAAATTCGTCTCAGTTTGAGTAATTTGAATGGCGTGAGTAGAAATTGCGGTTTTGCCAAAAAATTTAAGCCATCACAGGAAGTCTAGAACAAAAGAACAGCTGGCGTCGTTTGACGTCATATCTAAACAAAATCGAGTCAGTTGTTGCTCGGCGGAAGTTTTAATTCGATTTACCTGATGGTTCCTTGCAGAATTTTACTTTTAAATATTGAAATAAGCTCTATATGCACTCATGACTTTCTGTAGTAAATGTCAAGTTTGTGAGGTTATGAGTAACCGAATCTAGTAGAGCTGTTGTACTAAAATTACGTATATTAGCTACGCTGCGTCAATATTCTAAACAAAATTTTAAATAAAACGCAGATTACAACCCAACCTGAGAGAGTAGTTTTGTGTTCTTGCCGGAGCTAGCCCAGAATATTATTGCAATTCGATAAAATATAGAAAGGGGTAATTAACCATTTTATTAACGTATAATAAATACATTTCATTTTGATTAGCCTAAAATACTGACAGGCAAAGTTTGCACAATAAAAGTACCCTGAGCAATGTGGTGATTTGTCCTATTTAATTATTCACATTCTAATTAAACCCTTTATTAATACAAGGCATCATTACACCTCAATATATAGTACTACGAACTGTTTCCATTATAATACGCATATCATAAATGTCGAATACAAAATGAAGTCAGTAAATGTCAGTAATACATTATCTTTGACTTTTTGAAACTAATTGTGAGAAAACCTCACTGATCTTGTTACTGAATACTTCAACAACTCTCATACTCTCGCGGGTTGCATTGACGAACTGTTCTGCTTCTTTCATGTAGCAAGCTCTCGTTTTTTTCTACGGTGAACTTTTTCTAAATTAACCAATATTATGCAAAATAAATTTACATTTTCGCATTTAATTCTATTTTCAATGGTATTGATTCAGTCTGTTTGATCAATGAAGTCGGCTAATGAAAAACCGCCCTAAGAATCAGCTTAAATAGGATGTAGAAAAATTAATGCAGAGATCACAAACAAGTCATACGTATACTACGAAATACAATCCAATTTAGCAATCTATGTCGTCAATAATCGACATTATGTAAATTATGCAACTGTCTAAATAAAATATTAGTAATATAAAAAAATCTCTATTTCCCTATGTGGCACATCAGATTTATGTAGGTGTCGTTTAGAAAATAATAGAAAACAACAATTACAGCAATTACTAAATTTTAATAAATCAATAAAGCACTATAGTACACAAATGTTAATCAGATATTTTCTTATTAATTCAGTATTAATTTTCTATAAATGTTGACGGTTTTATGTACAAATATACTCTTAGTAGGCATGGAAAAGTTTATGGCAAATTATTTACTACAACTATATTTCCCCACAGTTACTGATGTACTTTTTACAAATTTCCAAATAAGAGCTAACAAAAATTTTGAATATGTCGATTGTTTCGCCATAGAGTATTTAATTTGTTTTTAGATCCAACTTGCGCATAGGATTGCATTCGACCGCTTTGTAGTCATTTTTAACTGGAATATTGTTAACTACTTTAATTTTAAAGGTAGCTCAGAATAATGCAGTAAATCAAATTAAAGCTCCGCTGCCGTAATTGTGCCAGAAAATCTATTTGGTTACGCAATATTAAATATACCTCTGCAAAATCAGGATGTCCTGTTGTTTGTATTATAAAATACAATTATTGTTTACATCAGAACAGGTTGCAGATTGAAAAAGTGATAAAATATGAACACGCGATTTCGCTTAGTTTTGTTTTTGAAGCCATTATTTTTTATCCTTGACATGTATGCTTGCAACTTGAGCAGTGTGAATGTTGGTTTTGTTTACAAAACACAAAACAAACCTTTGTGTTATAAAAAATATTAATGATTACATTTTGAATTTCACTACCTGTATTTCTGTTTTAACTAGTAATTGGGGTGGAGGTGTAATTTTGAAATTTCAAAACTTTAACTACGACTACTGAAATTGTTCTCTGATACTGAAATTTCTCATTTGTCCTTATTATATGATAAAAGCACTTGTTGACGCACATGTTAGCAAAGGCTTGGGGAAACTTTCTCCGCTAAAGTTCGTAAAATTTCTCCCAGAGATTTCCTGGGCGGGAATTTTCACTTTTCTAAGCAAATATCTTAACTCAATTCAAAATACCCAGCTGTCGTCGTCTGGCAAAACGAGTTTTTTGAATATAGACCTTAAATAACAAGTTTTATTTTGAAACTAAACATTTATTTTGTGCTATTCTACACTTCTCACATTTTTATTGCCGATGAAGGGAAAAACGTTTAAAAACAATAAATGGAATCATCGTTTCTTTTAGTCACAGCAACGGCGGATTTAGTTGTTTTGAATTTATGAAAATAAAACAAAAATATACTTAGCAGAGTTAAGCAATACGTTACAAATGTATTCATATATTTCTAAATAATATAAAATTCATTTTTTTATAAATCTACATTTTCATAAAAGTTCATTAAAATTTACAGCTATTACCTGTTTAATTTTAGAGCAAATGTTAGCCAACCAACTGTATAATATTTAAAGAGCTCATTAGAATTCACTCCTTAAAAATGGCCGACAAACTTGGAAATTTTCAGATCTCACAAAGCAAGTCCGATAAACCCTGGACTGAAAACCACAGCTTCGCGTACTGCGTGTCTGCAAAATTAGGTACTACAAAATATATCGAGATTTCGGATAAGCACCTCTGGCTCCCTAACCACCCTCTCTATAGAGCTTTTAGATAATCATTTCGTCTGGTTCTTGATACTGATCCTCTAAAGTTCGCCTTCCTGCTGGGTGTTTAAGTTATGGAAAGGACGTGATTGCGTGATACAGTTATGTCCTGGGCCAAGGAGAATGGTTGATTGTAAGATCAGCTTCGTACGTTACATAATGTCACGTAATTGAATTGATTGTTAATATCGTTAACTAGTGTTTTGCATTTAACTTTTTATAAATTTTCCATATCTATTTTCTTTAGTTTAATTAGCTCTCAAATGGGAAAATTATAATAATGTTAATGTGTCATTTTATTGAAGGTAAACGTCACACTGAAACAAGTTAGTTTGTGATATTATTTAATTTATACTAACTTAATTCCCTGTATAATTGTTAAGCTTATCATCTTGCCTTCTGCACTGAACTCTTAAATAAAAAAATATTAAACTTATTTAGTGTCCCCATTAAGTGGAAAATAAACGGCCTACTGAAATAAATTAATTATTTTCAATATAGTTTAGGAAAATTAGTCAGCTAATTATCTTCTTATAATAATATATTTGACGTTTCGTCAGCTCAGCTGACTTCCTCAGAAAATACACATTACGTTGAAATACAATAGACTAAAAGGAAAATGAGATTAAGGTTAGATCACTTAAACAATGTATATTTACTCTTACCTTATGTAATGTCGATTGAAATTTTTAGATTGTGAAGTTGTAAAATGTTCTAAGGTTAATAATAATTCTTATAATATAACGATTTTGTAGATATAAAATGTCAGATGTCAAAATTCGAAATCTAAATTTTTTTATTTTAAAGGTATAACTGATACAAAAATTGTATTGTAAAAGATATCTTGATATTAAGTGTCATTTAAATGATTTTTTTTCTTTGTTAATTATAGAAGAAAATTTAGAGAAGATTATAGTAAATGGAATGAAGGTTCTCTATGTCGGTTTTGTAATTAATAGAATTTGTTTTTATTTATTTGAATCATTTCATATATAAGGCGTTTTTGTAAAATTTTTTGCAATATTTTAGGTGAGTTAAAATAAAAATTATGATAATTATCAACTGCATGATCAGAGAGGGCAGTATTTGGTTTATTTGTATTTAAAATTTTTGTTTTTATAGAATTTTTATGTTGAGTTAATTTTTTTTAGATTTTGTTTTGTTTGTCCTATGTATTTAGCATTGCAATTATTACAATTAATTTGGTAAACAATATTTCATTCAGATTGAATCTTTGTTTTATCTTTTAGATTGTTAAAAAATTGATTTCCTATTGTATTGTAATTTTTAAAAGAAATATTAAAATTATTTTTGTTAATATTTTACTTAAACTTTGTGATAGTTTTGGTATGAATGGGATGGAAATGTAAAATGGATTTTTAATGTTTTGATTGTTATTAAATTCTTGTCCTAAACAGTTAGGTTATAAATTGATACTTACATTATTATTTGTGTTATTATTTTTAATTTTATTTATTCTTTTCTTAATGTTGGTGTTAATGAAGTCAATAGGATAATTATTTTTTAATAATATTTTCTTAATTTTTATGATATTAGTGATATGAAATTTATTTGAAAATAATAAAATTGTACGGTCAATTAAGCTATTAATTACACTTCTTTTATATTTTATAGATGTTTGAGAATTATAGTTTAAGTATCTATCTATTGCTGATGAAGTAATTGCATTTCGTTTTTTGGATTTTTTCTATATAAATGGTATCGAGAGATCCAAAAAAAACTGTTCCTCAGCGGGCTGTGGAAATTCAACGTATGAATAATATGTTGGTGACACTGTACGTCAATGTCAAATTCGAAGTTAGCAGGTTAGGATTTGCGTCATTTTGTAACTGACGAAAAACCTAACCTGATAACCTCGAATTTGACATACACTTACAGTGTCACCACCATATTATTCATACGTTGAATTTCCACAGCCCGCTGAGGAGCGGTTTTTTTTTGTATCTCTCGATATAAATCTGTTTCTGCAGCTAATCATTCCTAGATTGAGAAGAATCTCACGTTTCTCACGTTATTAAACATCATATCATATGAGCTACCGAACAAGACTAACTGATATTCTAACTTGAAATACTACATGATTTAAGAAATAAAATTGCAATTCCAGAAAACAGTAATCGCTACCTTTCACTATATTTTTAAAAATTGCAATCAGCCAAGATAATATTAAGACATCGTTCTAAATGCATTTTCAATTGATCCCACCAGTCATGGTCTCTAATACCTTGTGCTTCCATGTCTTTTTTCACTTATATACTCTATTCTGCTGGGGGTCGTTTTCATTTCCTCTTTCGCCGAGATTGCCATTCCCACACCTTTCTAAGTACGTCATACGTAGTACGTGTTCATTCCTCTTATTGTTTTTATTTGAATTTTTATTCTGCTGTTTTCTATATGTAGAATAATTCCCTTTATTTGTTTCTTAGTTATATTCTGCATTCCTGAAACATTACAACTTGTGCACAAAAAATCCATTTCGCTCGCAGCTAGTTAGCTGCTAGTTGCTGCTCCATGTGAAAATATTATTTTAACAACCGTGTCCTACATATATGTTTCTTCCTCATGTAGTCTAATATCACACTAATGGTTTGCTATTACTGCCTGGTCGTCACCGTCACGGTGTACATCATTATTGTCTATCACCATTCCTGCCACACAAAGAATCTCGTTTATGGAGATCGTAAATAACGTTGCACAGAAGCAATACCACTGTCATAAACCTGCCGACCGCGACCCCTGAAAAGGTTTTCTAAATTTATTGTGAATTTTAACAGCACTACCTTGGTTCTGGTAGAGTTTTTTGAGTGGAGTTACATATTTTATATTATATTATTTTAATACAATATTTGATACAATTTCTTAACAGCGGGCGTAGCAAATACATCCACGAATCACACGGCAAAAGGTCTGCCAGGTAGCGCATGTGGTGATAAAAGTAAAAACTTCAGAACCAAAAGTTGTGCTGCCTAAATCAGCAGCGAACTAATTTTATGTTACACTACGCACAACTACTTGTCATAAAGCGAGTAATTAGCGTCGCGAGTAACAGATTGCTTCCGCAATTCGAGTGCTAAACATATAACTTAAAATTCAAATCTCGGCAGCATTACGCTGCGAATTGCAAAGAACCCGGGACCAAGCAGCAGGTAGTCGCTTAACCCTTTTGGGCAACAGAGCAGCGACTGCACAAGAGTCGGGGGAAGTACATTAAGAAAGGATCCTATTGTAGTAAAAGCAATTCGAAAGCAAAGACACCAGAAGCGGATCACTATGGCTAATTGCGCTTCGAGAAAACGTAGGGTTTACAATGCCACTGAAAAGCAATAAACAACCCTACACATGCAACTGGGGTAGTCATATAAAGACGGACACGGAAGCGCCAGCATCCCAATCACTCCAAATTGCTTAAGATGTTATCATAACACCAGAAACTAAAACGGGAAGGTTGTCAGATGCTTTCTCAAAGTCTACAAACACAATGTGTGTATCTTGGCATATAGTTTTTGTTTTCTCAGCTACTTGTTTTATTGTAGAAAACTTATCAACACAAGATTGACATGCCGCGAATCTACTATATTCTTGTCCAATTGACATCTGTTCTTCTAATTTTTACTTAACAATTCGTCCATGCAGCCTTCTCACGGTGTTCGTTATTTATACCCCTATAGCTGTTGCACTCTTCCGTTTACCCTTTTTATGAATTGGGCTTATACATATATGCCAACTTCATTTCATTTGATATAACGTTTTATTCTTTTAGACATTTATTAAATATTTTGCTATCACTTACAGTGCACAGTATGGGTCATGTTGAAGCTATTAGGCAGAATTTTTTCCTGGGCCTAGAGACTTTCTAGCTTTGATCCTTTTTATTACATGCTTTTTTTCTTCCACTGTTATACCTTGAATATCTTCTACAATATATGTTAATTAAATCAGTATTGTTATCTTCTATTGATCTCTGTCAGCTGTTAACATATGTTTATAATGTTTTCTCCAATTCTCTATTTTTATCATTTGAAGATCTGTTCTGTTTTGTTGGTGGGTTCTTGTTTCTTTTCTATACCGCCCCATCTCCTCACACTTTTTGTTACAAGAGTAGTTTTTTGCTATTTTAATTATAGGTTGTATTTATTTAAATATTTTAGTCGAATCTTTTCTATCTTCTACGTATAGTGTCAACCATTTTTCATAGCTTATTCTTTTAGCATTTATTTTTGTGCCTAATTCTGTATTACACTATTCCTGTTTTCTTGCTTCTCTTCTTCTTCTAGAGCTTCATCTGCACCTTCGAGCATCACATATCTACGGTTGCTATAAGTTTGTGCCATTTACAGAGTCTTTCAGTTACTATTGTAACCAAGGCGTATTTTCAAATATACATACTCTTGTATATTCAAAGAAAATGCGTCCTTCTTGTCAACAAATAAATAATAAGAAAAAATTACTTCGATTATTCTTTAAACAGTCCTATCAGCCAATAGCAATGAGAAAAAATTTCAAATCGACCAATACCATCAAAATTACACTGACTATTTGCTAGTAGCTAATTACACTGACTATGTGCTAGTAGCATCAAAATTACACTGACCATTTGCTAGTAGCTGATTACAGCGACTATTTTTTCACAAAACATGCAAATCGTTCTTCTGCTGTAACACAACTAGCTAAAAGTGGAGTAGGTGAGCAGCAGTTGTTAAAAATAACAGGACACTCATCTGGAAGTTCCATCAAACCCTATCTACAACTTGGACTGTTTTAAAAACTAATCACGCTGAATTACATTCATGGTAATATTTTTTTAATAATTTTAACTAGATTAGCACTCATCTTTGTTGCTATTAAGGAATCTCACGAGTAGACGAAGTCGATTCGTTAAACACCTTTATTTACTGATGAAATAATCTATTTGTACAGCACTCGACCATCCAAAGCAATGTAAAATATTTACTTCCTTAATACTCGATGTATGTACTTTTACTCCCGTTAGTGTGTAAATAACTATTTTGTAGTAACGTTATCGTCTTCTATTATTAGAAATTCTGTGAGTTGAATTAGAACACATTTATCCTGAGTAGTTTTTGAAAACGCAGCTTGAGATACATAATTCTTAGGTAAAGGTAAAGCAACAAGTAGAATTGCCTGAAATAAGGAAATTCGTCTGACAGTTTAATTTAGTACAAGCAGTTTTCGATTGCAAAAGCTCCGTCGCTATAGGTTTTGTTCGTAATGTATTAAACAACTAAACATACACTCCATGTTGCTATTATTTACTTTAAAAATGACATTATGTTCAGTATGCATTGACAATTTTAAGAACATTTCTAATTATATAGCGAATCTACTAGACAGTAACAAACGACTGGTTGATGCATAATATATTTAATAATTGGGGTTCGTTCCTCAGGGCAGTAGCTCGATTAAAACATGTTTTTTCTAACCAATATTTCGGTGATGTGGTGTAACCATTGCTAAAGTCGCGGAGTAGTAAACTTCTCGTTTAAAAAATTCAAATGCTGTTCTTAATTAAAAGGGTGTGGGGCAGCTCTAGTGACTATTAGTTCGTTTGTATCACTTGCTAGTTAGATCTTTCTCTATTGTTCCTAATAGCTAAACTGATGGGTTGAAATCGTAATTTTGAGATATTGTGAAAGTAATTAATCCAAATTATTGTAAAATGTCAATTTTTTAGACACTTTGTAATCCCTAGTAGAGGTTAAACCAAACCTTATTTTATTTTAATTAGCAACGACATTTAAAAAAGGTTTTTAGTAATAATTTCTAACGTCAAATCCACTGCGCGCACTTGCTCTTCAAAAAATTTTATAAAATTAAACTTCAGTAATGGCACACCTTATAGGCGAATTTAGAGGTACATATTTCCTTAAAAAAATGCATTTGCAACGTTCTCCCTGCAATATTACTTAAAAGTCAACGATTCCTTGAGTTGAGGTTTAAGAATCGCTCATCATGTTAACATTAATTTTTAGGAAGGTAGCTTCACGGCAGGATGAGCACATTCTGTTGCCATCGCTTTTAAAATTATCAAACTCCTCTTATATAATGAAGTTACGTAACCACTCACTGCAGAAGGATTTTATTTGCAAAGGGTTTTCTGTGTAAAAACCTATTCCTAAAGGCTCAGAAACTATGAAAAGGGATAACCTTTTATCTTATATTTTTACATTTTATTCACGCTGTATTTCCAATGAAGCATTAAATGAAGACCGTCGAGAAAAAAGATTAATGAGACTGCTATTACATTTAAGAGGTATTTCCGTTTCACCGAATTTCTTTTGCGGGATGCTAATTAAGGTTTTTATGTACTGAGAAGAGGTATTGTTATATTGTTTGGAAATATTCGACGTAAAACATATAAAGCTTCCCTGACTAATGCCTGAACCCCAGACGCTTTTTATAACATCTTGAGAACCCTTTTAACGATGGCAAACAGTGGAATATTCTTTAATTAGCGAATTTCATTAAATTGCCATTAAGAGCAAGTAAATGCGAATCTTTCTATAGTTCCAGAGGAGAGATGTGGAGATAGGATTGAAAGAGCGGCCAGTAAAGTAGCTCTAATTAAACTTGTGTTTTACATTTAAATCTCGCTTAGCAAATCTCTTAAAAGTATTAAACGCGGCTCTGATTTATACGAGCCATTTCAGTTTCATTGTTGCAAACTACGGCCTTAGCAATTATGGTTCAAGTTTCAATTTATTTAATTAAGTGATGCTATTATCACTTAGGGAATTTCAAAATAAGGTGGCGGAGGCCGTGTTTGTAAACTGCACTAATTGCTCGTTAACACGGTATTTTAATAACTCAACGTCAGTCCAAATTACCCACACAGTTTCTACAAGCGCCTGCAGAGGATTCAGAACTTGCCCAGAATTTATTTAATCTGAATTACCATCTCGGACATCTAAATAGCAATTTAGCTTTGCATTTTCATAGGGTCGAAATTCCAACAAACATACGTTGAAATTCGAGGGACAACCCAGGTTTTAGGTAAAATTACACAAAATTGTTGAAGCTTATTTGGTACCAGTGCGCTGTTAGACATTATGTCCATTTGTTTTTCCTGCAGAAATGGAATCTTTTCTTATTATTCCCATGTGTTCGAGTATTGAAAGTGTTCAATATTTATGACTTGGGCATGAACATCGAGTTGTAACCTTTCGTAATCTTTATTTGGGATTATATCGGTTATCAATAATCATTTATAGCAGAAACAGATTTAACGAATCTGAAACCAAAATTAACTTTTAACTCTGGACAGAACCACTAGAATGATTATAAGTGATAAAATGGAAGGTAACAATTAATTATAAATAAAAGAGGACATAATAGCTGATGTCGATGATTTTTCAATTTGACAATCTGATATCGACGTTACGTAGCGCAAGAATAGGGAAAATATATCATAATTTTTTCAAGAATAGATTCTTTAGATTTAATTAGTGATTACAAAGTGACAAGTAATCTCTGCTCCTTCACTAAATGTCCAATCTAGCTGGTATCGCTTCCACTTGATAATGTTTCCTTCTAGAGATATTTGACGATAAACGCCTCAGTGCCCATACCATATGCGTGTTTTACTTCCTTCGTCTAAAAGATGAAGACAGTGTTTTAATCGCGAAAAAATTACCTTCCGATATTTCTGCAGATCTTCACGTTTCAGGTTCCCGAGATGACGCAAAACAAGTTTTCTCAATTCCGTTTGTCTGTCTGTGTCTGTTTGCCTGTCTGTCTGCCTATTGGCGGTATTACTCAAACCCTATTTGTTGCATGCCAGGGTGAGCACCTTAAAAATGATTTTTTTACATTTTTGCTTTAACTGAGAAATAGATAAAAGTAGCACATATCTCAGGTATTACCCTTGGCAAACAGGAAAACCTACAGATACACGTTCTAAAAAATAAAAGTGGGGTTCGCAGTAAATGCGTTCTATTGAAGGAGCCTTTGTATAAACGGTCGAAAATTTGATCAAGTAGAGTCACATTTAGAACGTAATTACATTTTGACACTTCATGCGTAACCCTAAATGAGATTTTTTGTTTAAAACTGGAAAAATTTCACATACCATCGTCCCCCTTCCAATCTCAGCTTTCAGTGTGGGAAATGCTATTTTATTTCCAACACTCGTTGAATGAATGGTGAAACTGAAAAGTGTGCTAAATTTGTGATAATTACAGAGTTTGTAACGTGTAACACATATACTGGCACACGGGAAAATTCAAGCTTAAATGTAACATGAACAGTTTAAAACTTGATATTGAAGATATCCGGAAATTCCGGCTTCAAAAATGATGTTACCAAAGGTTATTACTCTAAGTGAGCTTTAAATGTCCATGCAAAGCTCAGTATGATATGGTATCAACAATTAAGATCTTCGTATTAAAAACACTTCATTTAAAGGAAAAACATTCTTTAATAATGTAAAGGTTTTTAATGCGAGATAGATCCAAAACCTTATAGAATGTAGGTTGTAATCGTGACTTTTAGCATATCATGCAGAAACGAGGCAAGTTTTTGGGTTGGATGACACATAACAAGTAATCTATATAAACGACTGTGAAATTGTAGTAAACACCTTAGTCGTCAAGATTCTATAATACTAAATTTAAAGAAGACTAGAATCAAAACAGCTTCATCTTCATTTACAAACATTATTCTATATTCTAATCAAATGACTCAGTGCTTAGCCTTTCAATACACTACCAGTTTATTATAAATTTTCATCTTTGTTGTCCCAAGCGTTAATTTCATAGAAATCCCATAGATGAATATTGCTGACATTGTTCAATTTTATATTTTTAAAGAGTTATCAGACTTTTCGGGTTCGGTATGCCAAAATTTGGGGCACTAGAACGATGTGCAGTTTTGAAGCGTGTTTTTCTATTTTTCTGGCTAAAGCGTCAGAAACATGAGTAGACTGGTTTGCTTGTACGAATCCTTACTTGACGACTTCTCTTCGGCGGCGAGTTGCACTAACTGTTCTTATTGCATATATCTTGGTATTTTTTATATCACCGTGTCCATTCCATACGCGTTTTAATTTTCACAATCGCTAAGACTGCAGTGTTAGCGATTGTGATTTTTCGTCTAATGTCTTCTTTGCATTCACCGGTGTTTTTAATATTAGCTCTTAGATAGATTACTTCGCGGACAACTTTAATGTTCATGATTTTTCTGTGTTTATCTGGATGTTTATTAGACAAAATAATTGCTATTTGCCTTTTGGACCTATTTATGTTCAAGCCTACTTGTTTGCAGACAATCATTTCATCTTCCGTACTCGTGAGAAGTGTGGTATCCTCAGCATACCTTACGTTTTAAACTTTCTCACCCCTTTTCAAAATTCGTCCATGGCAATCGTCTGTTGGTGCATGAGAATCATTGCCCATATATGTTAAAAAGTATTGAAGAGATGATACACCCCTGTTTCACCATTTTGACAATACTACATAATTCTATGCTAATTTGGACCTGATTGCGGAAGTATTACCTAAGAACCAAACTAACCAGGCATGAAGGAATACGCAACGCACGGTTTTTTGGTAGTCCGACAAGCATATACTCGTATATCCGGGGATATTCAATTCTTGAAGATTCGTCTCACGTTGAGTATTTGCTGCTAGCGCCTCTTCTTAGCATAAGAGCTTGCATATGAAATTTGGGGATGTATGTATATAATTTTCAACCTGTCATTGATAATCCAAAAAGGAATATGACTTACATGGTAGATCAATGAAATTGCCCTATAGTTGATGCAGTTGTCATTTGCACCTTCTTTGTGTATTGGCATAAATATAGATTTAACCCAATCCTTGGACAAATTTCTGAATGCCACACTTTATTACATATTTTATATAAAAGATCACTTCTCGACTTAATCATCTCTGCGGCCATGACGATGGAACTTGCTGATTTATTAAATTTGTGATTATTTGCTGTAACCTAGATTAACAGAACTTAACCTAGAGGCTTTTGGGTGTCTGCTATTTGGGCCAATTTATTCTGCTTCTGGGGGCACAAGTGGTATTGGATAAACAGTACTAAGAGAGAAGGATGACAATGTTAGATAATCACTGTAGTACAGGCTCACACCCCTAGGCTTGAAAAGTGAATCGCAGTTGAAATCGAACTCGTTTATTCACAATTAATATACTACTCAACAACTATAAGCTTATTGTAGGTTAAACCGACGTTAAGAAGACTGTTCCGGCGTGATACTTCAATATTTTGCCCTGGTACAAATAATTTTAGCAAATTACTTTTGGCAGTTTTTGTCATTGCGGGCACCTTAGATTAGATAAGAGCTTGTTTTATTTTCGAGTGAAATAGATTTAGTGTGTTTACAAGGATTTCTTAAATTAAAGTTAATTATACCATCTATGTACATAAAAAAATTGGAGCACATGCGGCGATAGACCGCCGATACAGTGAGACTACAGGAATTGCACATCCATGCGCTGCGTGGGTAGCGGCCATTTCTGAAAGAGTAACTAAATACCGTGCATTTTTTTTACAAACGGATATAGGCCTGGTATTTGTGCGTACTTTCAAATGTAATTAACTACCTGGTGCCGGGAATCGTGCTCGTACTATGAATCTTGTTTAGCCAATTTACGCGGCCAGAAGGACATAGTACAAGACGAACTTCACTTTGATCTGAGCCAAGTCAGTAGCGTGGGCGCTTGCCGGCTTCCGTTGCAGAACTTCAGGCTGCGTTCCCCGGGATACTGCGGGATGCTATAAGTGCCACCGATGACAGATTGGATAGAAAGCCGGCTAAGCTAGAATTCATGCCACCGACGACGGTTTGGCTGGGTAGCGGATTAAGCAGGAAATGTTTGCTATCGATGGCAGCTTGGCTAGGCCAGGGTTCAGGAGGGGTTTTCAGAAAAGTCTTTTGGCGCCGAAACTCCGGCACTGTCGCGACTCGCTCGACTGGTTCAGGCAAGAGTGCCGTCGGCGAAGGGGGCTGAGCGCCACTGAAAAATCTCAGGTCTGCTTCGGCTGTAGGCCTCCGAGCATCAGCTCCTACTTGAGGTTGAAAGCTGGTGGTTCTAGCGCTGGACTCAAGTGCCTTTCACTGGCCAAGCATCTTGACTTTGTTCCCTTTTGGTCATGACTGAATGTGCTATAGATTTGATTTGTGCAGGCGCTAACGTCACAGTACCAGTACACTGTGTAGGTTGGAATTCAATACTGTAATATTATATTTATTATAACATCTGCTGCATTTCGACGGTAAATCAAACAAGATGTTTAAATAATAAATTATAAAAAAGCTGTCCGCCCTGAAGCTGAACACTGCATTTCTTGTTCTTTCTCACTTTTGGTGGATAGCTTAACAGCAGCATCTCCTAGGTTTCCTCTCATAAGTATTTTACAGTATTTTTCAACTTTCTAAGATATTATATGTCTGACATAGAGGTTAACCTTGCCCATCATTTACAGTGAGTGTTCGGTTTTTGCATTCGCGAGTGATTAACCTGCTTTTTAAAGAGGTTTTTAAAGTGTCACTATACGAGGAATATACTTGTGCTTCTTTACATGTTTTTCGATATTCTTTCTTGTGTCTACAACATCTTACCATCGCTACAAACAACTAGTCATCAGCGCAAAAATTTATAGGAATTTCTCCACTTATGTTTCTTTTCCCTAATCCGAATATACTTGGGAATCGTCAATGACTACTAGGATTTCCTCCTCAGGGATATTACTCATTGTTTCTTCTATCGCATTGTGACAGTTTTTAAACAGTGTGTAAAGAGGGATTGTATAGAAAAACAAAAGCGAAGAAATTTTCCCCATCAAACCAACTGAAAAGGGTACAGATTAAGCTAGGTTACCTCGGGATTGCCAGTTCCCCTAATAACACGACGTGATCCTCTAAGGTAGTCAAAACCCTTCGCATTAAAGAAATTAAAGAGGTAGCCTTCTTCTGCGGTTTTCCGTATTATATCTTTTCATTGCCACCTTTTTCAACAGTTGTAACTGCGCTGCATTGCTGCATTTCTTCCTGAAAATTTTTCGCATTGTCGTTCCTTCTACTTTTTGCTATAATATACAACTTTAGGATTCCACTTTTTCTTTATCCTAATTTTCGTGTAACTACTTTAGAAACTCCTTTGGCCTTGACCCTGGCTAGTAAGTTGAGCTTTTCATATAGTGCGATGAAATGCTCTAATTGAGTCCCTAATATTATTATTTAATTAATTAAATTGTAAGTTAGAACAAAATCCACATGCACAATCCTCGATTTAAGATTTTACTGTGATCGAAATTTTGCCTGTTATCAAATTAATGGGCTGGTTAAATGTGACCTGTACTTAATTAGTTCACAAAATAAATGGTTGTATGCTCTTTTAACATTTTATTTACCTGCAATTAATCATAATAAAACGCTAGCTCTAATGGTAGAACACAAGCTTCCTCTCAGGTGGGTTCCTAAGCCGATTGTAAATTAAAATTGATCTTAAACGGTACTGTACACCAGAATTAGTTCAAATACGCAGTAGCTAATTGTTTGTATTACTGTCAAAAAACCTAAAAAATTGTTTGTGTCGTGCTCTCAGCGTTGTTGACGTTAAAATGAACGAAATTATGAACATTCGAAAAGGTATTAATTCAAATCTTCGCGTGTTGGCGGTAATTAACAGCTTTTGTTTCAGGCACTTATTTATTTCGTAACGTCAGATGGACGCGGCCGGAAATTTAGCAATTGTTTCTCGAAACCTTTGCATAACCTCAAAATTTGGGACACCTTTCTTATTTTTCGAACTGCGCCTTCGGTGGAGCCCTTAACAAGCTGGTATTTTCTTCAGTAAGGTCGAATCTCATATGCCCATCGAATTCTAAACGCTAATATTTTGAGGCAATACTGGTACCTTATAATCGGTGGTGGCTGCCGCACTGCTCGGAAATGACTCAAGTTGGTATCTGCCTCTGGAACGGCGTTCTCTGGTATTGATGCTGGTGGTAGCCCTCCTGCAGTCCTGCCCGATGTGTAGCAGAGAAGACCCCTGGCTCTGGAACCTTATTTTGGCCGGAAACGGTTATCGGAAAACCGAAAACTGGAACGGCTGCCGGATCCTCCGAAATGCTCTTCGTGGAAATTTTTATTTTTATGTGGCGGAAACCCTCACAAACATTCACACACGAACTTTAAAACGTGCAGAATAAAATGGTATACTTTTTAGTGTATAAAATGCTCGTTTATTGTATAAAACTTGTAATTAAAGTGGAGCACAAATCTAACATTGGCAATTCAATTAATTTTTTATTTGTTCTCACGCGTTATTAAAACAAATTAAAATCTATGTTGCTTAGTTAGAGTGCCAACGGAAATAAGTTTTTATGAATTTTTGTACATAATAGAAATAAGTTTGATTACATAGTTTTAAATCTTCAAATTTCTTACAAACTAAATATTGTGTTTTTTTATATTTAAAATCGTCTCTTTGCGCCACACACACAAACACGTTTTATTATTGTCACTGCTTTTTCACTCACGTTAAATGCACTAATTATTTATAGAGTTCATTGCTTCTCAATTGCTTTTCCATGTCCTTCTGCCTGCTTTCTTCAGATTGCTCTATTGCAATGTACTGTTGTTTTACCTTTCACTGACTAGAATTCTACGCTTCTTTTACCTGCACATAGCAAACCTTTTTGTGACTATTAATTTGTTTCGGTTCGGCTATTTATTATGCACAAACATATTATTTAATTTATTGGAAAGTCAACTTCGACCCTTCTGAAAGACAAGCTTGCCTTTTGCGTTCCTTACTTAATTACTTTATTATTACTGGCATCTCTTTACCAATGCATTTATTGTTTGAATTTTTAAGCTTATCATTGCAGTTACATAAAATACCCCAACTCTGTGCTTATTGAATGGTTCAAAAGGTTGCACTGCTAGCAGAGTAGCGTCGTGGGCCTAATACCATTACAATAAATAGTTGGCTTAGTCACTTAATTCACGATTTAATCTCCTTCTTGGACTGAGGGCCATATATTGTTCTTAATATAGTAACATAATAGACAAAATAAACATTTGTTCCACTTAAGTATAGTGTAGCGCTAGCTTATCAATTAACTTGTATCAAATCTAATGCTGGTGAAGGTGTGGTCCAAATATCTGTGCAGTTTTCGCAATTACACTATGTAAAGGTATTGTATTGTAATTGTTGGCAAAATGTCATTAATTACTCTAACATATTTGGTCTGAGAGTACTAAAGGATTTTCTCATTACAGGTTTGCCAATAAACTAGTTAGTGCTACAATGTAATAGATCCCTGACAAAACGTTGGTGTCTATTCATCTTCTAAAGTAGCTATGTGGTGCATCATATATGCAAATGATGCAAGCAATCATTTGTTATTTAAACTAGTTTCTGTATTACTCGGATGTGGATGTAAGAAAATAATGGTTTTTTATTTATATATTTTGCATGGCTTCTTTAGGAATAAGTATACAGTTGGTAATTTTAAATTTGCTATCGATCTGGCAGTAAATTGAGCTTTAGGTTTGTTCAATTCTTGCTAGAATCATTAACCTCGTTTGCAAGCACCATTCATTAACAGGTCATGTTTTCTACCAAGGTGATCTATACCTTTCTTTTACTTTATTTTACTTCGAACTGTTGTGTCAGTATCTCTAGTTCTTTCTGTTTTCGTTATAAGGTTCAATTTTGTCAACCTGACATTCCCCATTTTCCCCATTATATGTTCCACATATGAATAGGGGTATAACAATTTTTAAAATAATTTTTCCAAACTATCCTAGTGATGTTCTCAAAAAACTTCTTATAGAAACAACCAATATCGAATAAAATTCCAAAATACATTTAAAAAATGTAGGCGAAAGTAATTCATTATTTCTTTTAGATAGATGATGCAATAATTTCCAAATTCCAGACATGTTTCTGTGTTTAATAGTTAACCAGCATCCAAGAGTAACAAATTTATAACCATCTACGAGTATTATTCAAGCACAAATACAACATCCTACTTAAATTTTCATTAAAATGGCAGGCTATTCAACTTTTCAAACTTTGTTGACCCAAAAGCTAATTCAATCTAAATGTTACAGGTAAATGTTGTTTGCACTACTGTAATTCAGTTTTAATCAGTAATTAAGTTAAACTCGCTGAATCCAACAAATTAAATGGGCGTCCATCGCGTTACATAATGTGAAATAATTAATTAGAAGCGGATATAAAACTTCTCCGTACTTGCATCTACGTACAACGTAGCACTTTTAAAACATTGTAGTAATTTGATCTAAAGAGTTTATTCTTATTTGATTGGATTTCGCTGAAGTACCATACCAAGACACTTTATCTTTTCGTCTACTTTGCTATAAATTTCCGTTTCTATTCTCGTTAAGTAAAACTCTTCAACGTAGATTATTCTCAGGAGGAAACACCTAACTGGTCTTTTTTGAAATTAGAACGTTATTTTAAAGCGAAAACTGCAGTTCGTAAGAAAGGTCTCATATTCTCAGGACAAATGATGTGGTTTTCATTAAAAAACTACAATGAAAATTATTTCTTTAGTCTATAAGCGTATTTCTTTAAAAACCGCGATTGTTTTGTGATTTAGCTTCAGCCAAAGTTAAAAATCTGTATGCCAAGTGACGACTATATAAGTCTTTACTTCATCAATGTATCTCAAGCTCATTGAGTTTAAGGGGATTGTAAATTGCGCTTGGCAAACTTTGGAATCATGCTACTTCGACTGTGAAATGCAGCGTCCATTTTTGATCGCAAAATATTGCAACAGAGTTACACACCAGCTGGTTAACTGCAGTTTAAAACATTCCCTCTGTTAGGAGTTGCTTTAAAACTGATTTAAAAATAGCTGCAGTTTCGCTCTGAACTCATGTGACATTATTGAAGAAACGCTGTTGCATGGGAGAAACACTGGTTTTTAGACGCAACTTTTTTAGGTTTCACAATTTAATCTTGGCAAATTTGTTATGCTTTGATAAAATTCCAAACGCCCCAAGGAAACTATATAACAAAAGTCTGACGTTTCATAAAAACGCAAACGAATGAAGTGCTCGACACATGTAATTTCGTAGAGCTTTGCATTTACAGCATACACATAATGCCGGCTCTCGGTGCGTCCCTAGAGAAAATTCCCTATTAAAAGTTGAGTTTGAACTCTATTTTACTGCGGCGAACTACCTACGTGGAAATGCACAAATTCGATATGATTACAACACTGATTCGTGCGGTACAAAGTTGTTACCTGCACAACGGCTGAAGGGCTCGATTAATTATTGCAGATGTGGTCGTCATTTGTGGTAGTTTCCATTCTGTGTAGGGTCACGATTTAAGCAACATTGTGCTCGTAAAATAACCGCCGAATCGTGTGTTCGCCAATTTCCAGCATACACGCGGCCTTTCTCTTTCAACGTAAAAACTTCTAGCTTGTCACTTCATTTTCGAACTGTCCTGCGAACATTTGCTGCACAGACCTTTTTGCTCTATTTTTTGCACACATTTTACGAAGCTGATTCGCCTTTTTGTCGTGTCTGCTAGAACGCTTTGCACCTTTTCGCTTGTTTTCTCAATGTAGGCGTAGATCTTTATACCTTTTTTTGATTACAGTATAATTAGTAAAATTGGGAACTAGGAAATTAAAAATGCAATTAGTATATCTACGATTATTTGTGCGTTTGTAAATCTACATAGTAATATGACTTATAAAATAGTATATTATATACCAAGGGACAAAAGTGCATCAGTTGATACCGCGAGTGAAGTTTATTGCGCGAGACGAAGTCGGGGCAGTAATCACTCAAGGTATCAAAGGTACCTTGGTCCCTAGTTATATACGCTATTTTTTGCACTCCCAGATTACAAATCATGAAATAAATCTGGTTTTGCTGGTTTTAAAATTTATACGTTCGATTCGGAAAAATGGATGGCTTAGGAAATGCAAATTAGTAACTAAGGTAATGTTGTAAATAATGTCATTTTGAAGGACCAAAGTTCCACTTTTAATCCCTCACGGATTAAAAGTGGCACTTTGGTCCTTCAAAATGACGCCTAACGTATGTCGTTTAGTCCCGGGAGTGTAAAAAAATTATTCATTGTGCTCCAAGAGGTTTTTATTCCTCTATTGTGGTGATATATTACGCTAAATTTAACATTTGTCTTATAACCAATTACCTATCTTCTTTAGTAATCGATTTATTAAACAAATGTAATTTTATTAAAAAGCAATTGATCTCGTACAATAATTTCAATGTAGTTATTCGTGGCATTAAAAAGAATCATTTTTCAAACTTGTTCTTGGGGCAGGTAACCAAAATTTCCTCCACATGTCTGAATGCACAATTAAGCCCCACGATTCACGATTGCTGGTATGGTAGGATGTTGTTCCGTATAGCTTCAGCAGCCTCGAAAATACTTTGTTGAATAGGCTGAGTATTTAGGTACCGTTACGGCCAACTCAAAGTGCACGGCAGATTTTGTAGCGTGTAATACGATATTCTAATCATAGACGTCGAGTTTTGACGTTTACGTTTGTCATCAACTGTCATAGAACTGAAAACTCGAAAAATTCCCAGACATTTGTCAGAAGCAGAGAAAATGGGTGCTATTACAAAACTGGAAGAGAACTGGCCGCTGAGTCGAGTCGCAGCAGATTTGCATGTGAGCAAAAGCTGCATTTTCAAAATTAAAAATCGTTGGCAGTAGAGAATTCTGCAAGAAAAGTTTTTTTAACCCCAGAGAACAAAGAACGAAGAATACAGTTTGCAACCGACTATTTGAATGAAATCGACGATTTTTGTAACAGGACTGTTTTCTCAGATGAAAAGGTATTTCAATCATTTACCAATTGACGATTAAGGGTGTATAGACCACAAAATTCAAGATTTGAGGAGCAATATTATGTTCAACCCTTAAGTCGTGGACGATTCTCTGTAAACGTATGGGGATGGATCAATGGTCACGGATCTGGGGCATGCTATAGAATTAATGGTCGACTGAATGCTGAAAATTATTGCAATATTTTGCAAAATGTGATGCTGCCATCTGTAAGAGGAGGTCTTTCCTAATCAATTTACTTTTCAACGGGCAAGATATTACTTATTTAATTAATTTTGTTTATGTTAACGTAATTGATAACATTATTTTCACAGGATAACTGTCCTGTGCATGCAGCAGGGATTGTTCATTGATGATTTATTACCATGGCCTGCAAAAAGTCCGGACTTGAACCCTATCGAAAATGTTTGGGGGTATTTAACTAAAAAAATTTATACCAGGGAGTTTGCACCAAACAACGTCGATGAATTATGGGAAAGAATAATAAATGCTTGGAAGGAACTGAGAGAAGGATACAATATGGAAACATTGGTCAACTCTATGCTAAACAAACTGCAAAGCGTAGTAGCA
The DNA here is from genome assembly GCA_940337035.1 of Agriotes lineatus. NCBI lineage: Eukaryota > Metazoa > Arthropoda > Insecta > Coleoptera > Elateridae > Agriotes > Agriotes lineatus. The sequence goes on along the minus strand of CALNHX010003792.1, from coordinate 113,792 downwards.
ATTGAATACTGATACATATTTATTAAATACATATTATTATATGTATAGTTTGTTTATTTGTGAAACTTTGCTAAAATACAAACATTAAAAAAGTAATACCTATTCTTACAATCACAAGCAACGCCACTGGAGAAACCCTCATTTAATAAGCCGAAAAATCGCAAAAATAACCATAGTAACAAAAAACCGTGCACTTTGAGGTGTCCGTAACTGTACTTTGCTCCCCATACAAATTAGCTTATTAGAGATCATGTACCTAACTGTTCTGCGACTGTGTGTTTCAGGGAATATAACTGCTATTGAGATAGTTGAAGATTAAGACTACTGATTTGATGGTAAAAGTTAATTTCTAGATAGTGGATTTATGGATAAAAACTATCTAATTATAAAAATGTACAAGGGTGAATTTAAGCAGAAAATATAAGACTAACCATTCAAAATTGTATTAATAAATTAGATATACAATTCAAATCAGGTAGCGAATTTAATATTCAGAAATAAGGTTCTGAAAAAATAAATTAAAAGTATCATCTTTGGAGTTATACGTATGAAGGATTGTAGATGTTAATAGAAAGCAATTTAAATTAAAGGGTAAATAATAATTAGTACAAACTATAAGCTAACTATAAGCATTTTAAAAATTATGAAAAAATTATTATTACTATAGTGAATTGTAATTAAGTAGAATAACAACTGATTTTTCGTTTCTAAAATGTACATTTTATCCATTTGTATTAATAAAATTAAAGGATAAAACCTTTATATAATACTGAATTTATTTACGGACTAGAGTGCAAACGACTAAATTAAAAGAAACTAAAGGAATATGTAAGAATTTTAAAATAAAAACAAACTTCAACATGAAGAAAGAGACCATTTAATTAATTAAAGAATATTGAAATTGGTGAGGTGAATTCGTTTGAACCTGAGTGATTGGAGCAACTGCAGTTCAAGTTGCTGTCAAAATGGTTACATATCTAACTGATTTGATTTGGGTATGCTGTGATAAAGTTATTATTGAATGAAATAAATCTGGATCTATGATTGCTGGTTGGATTCCGTACGAGTTGCTGTCAAGGAGAATGCATCTGTGACTGGGTTTGAGTTGGGTACTCTGTGATAATGTTATTATCGAGGTGGATACATCTGGAATTGGGTTAGTTGTTTGGATTCCGTTCGAGTTGCTGTTAAGGTGGCTACATCGTAGAATTGCTGTTGGATAAGCTACAAACGATGTACCAATTAGGATAGCTGATTAGTTTTGAATTCCTCTGCGAGTCTTCAATAGTGTTTTATCCATGGTGACACTGTGAGTTCCAATTGAAGCAGAATTGTAGGTTGGGGCTACAAACGCAAGTGGCCAAATGAACTGGTTGTATTTGCACGACCCGACAGGAGTATTATATTAATTCAATTAAACGAAGATAATCAGGTATATGTAAAATAAACAGTAGGTAATCAACTTCAACAGTGAATGAATAAGTTAGGTACTTAAATACTTACGTTTATTAACAAAGTTCAACTAATTTGTATTGAATAGATATGAATTCAACTTATATGTCAGAGTAATAGTCTGACAGTGACAATTGAGAATTGTCAAATAATTCTGAAGTAACATTTAATTTAACCAAACGATTTTTACAAATTATTTTTTATAGTTTTGTAACGCAAGAACCGACCTGATTTGAGAGAGATTGTTCTATTACCTGAGCTATTAAAATGAAGTAAATAATTTGATTAATTAAATATGAATTAGGGCAAATATATTTGTATCCACTAAAACAAAACTCCATTTTTTTGTGAATAACACAAATGGAGGCCATGGACAAAAACAAGAAAGCGAGGACGACCACAGATGCGATGGGGAGACGACTTAAAGAAAACTGCGGGATTCAACTGGACGCAACGAGCAAAGAACAGAGAAACATGGAGAAATTTAGAGGAGGCTTACGTCCAATATTGGACAAATGAGCAATTTTTATTTTAAATACATACAGTACGTTTTTGATCTGGCAATCTTATACGTAACTTATTCAAATATTATTCAGCTTATGACTTTCACATTACTTGAAATTAGCTTATAATTTCTACTTTGTTTTTATAATTAGATAGTTTTTGATCCATAAATACTTTTCTATCTAGAAATTAACTTTTTCCAACAAATCTGTAGGCTTGGTCTTCAACTATCTCAATATATTAGCATAATCGAGTCAGTCATGGCTCAGCCAACTTTTTCAAAGGAACAGTACAACAGTAATTTGTATACCAAGGCAATGAAGTTTAGCTTTCTATCACGAATGTGGATTTAGTTGCCGAGATCCGTACGGCCAAGGCAAATAAACCACATGAGGGATAAAAAGGAACTTCAGTGTCAAAGGGTACATTATATATATTTTTTTTAAACGAGAAATTGCAAAATTATAACATTTTAACCTAGCTACTTTTGTAGCTTATGTTAACATTGGTTGACGTTTATCTGTATCGATTTTTCGTATTTTAATACCGATTATTTGTACAAAAAGTTAATAAGGGTGATGTTTTTGCTTATGAGTCGCGAGATTCGCAGTCAAAGCTTGGCCGAGATTAAAAACGCACAGAGTACGGAAAAAGACACTTTTTCTACGTGTTGCACACATAATTTTATTGCATTTCCTTTGATAATGTACTACATTTGTCCATTCAAAATCGTTTAGAAATATGGTAGCAACAAATTTTTCCTAGCAACGGCATTTGTTTTACGTTTGGCAATGCTCAAGTGTATTGTTCATGGCACTGTAAGTCTATGTTAAATTTGAGATCAGCAGGTTAGATTTTGCGTCAGTGTTGACACAGACTGACGCAAAACCTAACCTGCTAACCTCGAATTTGACATAGACTTATAGTACCATCAACAATATACTTCCGTACTGCCAAAAGCGTAACATCAACTGGAGCTGCTTATTGTGCTATTGTATTATTTTTCATTATACTTCTCTGAAAACACCTTTTATTTCTGTTTTTGCAATGACGGAAAGGTAGCTTTTTCAGAACAGCGCACGGAATAGTATATTGTAAGAGCTGAAAGTGCATTCTTGCCGCTTGCGCATGAATATTGCTGGTTGAGGCGCGCTTTTAACTCGAAACATACATACTATTTTTTCGACGACTGAGCATATTATTAAAGGAAAATATCATATTACATTTATTGCAAAAATTAATTGACAATCAAGTTATCATTACGTGCAGTCTATGACATGTGAAGCGATTATTTCAAGAAATTACGGGCGTTGTCAGGGAAACATTCGGATGTGCTCACGCGGAAACCCAAAACGCTCGGCGAGCGGCAAAGTGATGAAGCAGCACGCTCAACGGCAAATGTCAACTTTCTGTTGTCAAATGACAGTGAGAAAAATCCACTTTCGATGTCAGTCGTCGAAAAAACTATTCTCGATTGTGGAAGTTTTTCCGTGCGCTAAATGATTCAAAAATAAATCGTTGCTAAGGAAATGTTAATCGTGTTGGGTACTATTTTTACGATGTATTATTGTTAGCTTGAAAATAAAATATACCTCTTATCCTTTTTTACATTGTTTTCAGATAAGTATAATATAAAAAGTTTGGCTTGAAAAAGTATAATATTTTTAAATGGAACACTTTATATTCCTTTAGTGCTATTCAAGACCTTATGGGTTATACGTTCAACTTTTCTCCTAATTTAGTGTTTCGAACTATGAACGTGTTTAGTATTTTTTTTTTGGTCATTACCAGGCTTTCATTTAAAATGTCACATTTTCCCTACTTTTGAATATTTCTTCCCTGAAAATTGAGGTGGTCGTCGTTTAGGATACAAATAGATTAAAGTTTAATAGGCATATTTTATTATAGAGTGTTCAAAATACTGGGTCAAATTTCAATAACTTCAATATTTATTTTCTCAATGTTAAAGCAGAATACCCTGTATTTTATTAAAAAAGTAAATAGAGCCTTAAATTTCCTTTATTTCGACCACAACATGCTATAGGTACCTCATTCCAGAGGGTGTTTGAGAAAATAAGCTTTTAATAAAAAATCAAGATAAATAATGTTTACTATGCGGCGAAAGGTTTATAACAGTGCTGGAAAAAACCGATTTGTAGCCGGTTTGTAAATTGTTTGATGAAGAGGTTTGAAAACCTGTTTATAAACATGTTTAAACATCGATTTATTAATTGATACAAAAGTCTGTAATAATAAAAATGTGATGTGTATAGCTTCCCCATTTTATAAGTATATCCAACTTATGTGCTAGAGCGGTTTATAAATCGATTTTAAACCGGTTTAGTAACAGGTTGTTAAACTGGTTCGTAAACCGGTTTAGAAACCTTTCCTTAAAAAGGTTACACGTTTGACCGGTTTTCGATTTTTGAAAAACCCGTGGTTAACCGAAAGCTGGTTAAACATCAAATGGGGTTTTTACGAGCACTATTTCAAACCATGCGCCAAATGGTACACATTTACCATTTACCTTGATTTTTAATTAAAAGCTTAACTTCTCAAATAGGTACTTTTTGGAGTAAAGGATACATTATTTAAGGGTCTATTTATTTCTGTAATAAAATATAGGACGTTTAATTAAAAACAAATGAGACAATGAAGAATAAAGATATTAAAATTTGTACTGGTATTTTGAACACTCTGTATTAAAATATTTCAATTTTATGAAACTTTAGTATATTTGTATCCTAGGTAACGACTCCCTCAATATTTAGGGAAAAACATTCAAAATCGACGTTTTAAACGAAAGCTTGATATTGACAAAAATAATAGAAACGTTCATAAATTGGAAACGCTAAAATTACTTTTAAAAAAAGGTAGAGTTAAATGTAGAAGTTTCAGAGGCTTAAATAGCCATTAAATGATACAGGGTGTTCCCATAAAGAAATTATTTTAAAATGTTATCCTTTCACCTCCATTAAAGGAAAGTCGACCAAACTTTTAATCGGAAAATATTGAAAGCTTAATCGAAGACCGGCGCACTAAATTGACACACGGTATAGTTAGTAAAATCCTGAAATTGTGAAAACGTCCCGCGGTCCACTCATATAGCGTGGCAACCCAAATTTGGGAGGCGGTCCTTAAGTTAAGGAACTGTGCTTTAAAGAAAAGTCTTCTTAATGGCAGCTCTGCAACTTTTGAATTATACCCAATTAAATGTCGCTACAATTAGAAATATTAAAGAATTAAATGTAAAATAATGCGAAATTAGAAGCTGCACTTTATATTTTCTTGTTAAAGGGCCAATAAAAAGAAATTTGCCAAAACTAATCCTGCGAATAAATTTATTTGTGTCGTACCAAAATCATACAAACAGAAATTGAAGGTTGCTAGCATTGCACTTAGATCTTTCTTAGAGTGGAATTAAATATATAATCTTAAATAGCATCATAACAAAATATTTTTTTAAATTAAAAATTTATTAAATTTAATATCTAATTTTCAAAAAAATCTGGCTCCCTTTGAACGTTTTTCGTTGTTGAAAAGTTTGTTGTTGGTAGGTATCGACCAGAATAACATTTTAGTATAAGTACGGCAAAAAAGATACCAATAGGTACTCACGCTTTAATAAAAACGGAATTTAGGATGTAGAAAAATTACGATAGTTCACTTTAAAACTAAAGTTTTCAAAAGAGAAAGAATTTACCATGCATATTTGGAAGCATTATGACTATTCCAGGGCTCTGGTTTGACACATTCCAATATACAAGACAATAATAGACAATTACAGTAAGATGAAACTCAAAAATACAGCTATAATTTATATTCCAGAAATTCCCGAGAAAACAGCACCGATAATTTTATAAAGATCGTTACGATTTTATTTAATCAATTTTAACTAGACGCAAGATTAAAAAGGTGGGTCACCGATACTTAAAATTGAAATTAAGCAACCCTCTATCATAAGCTGTAGAGCAAACGGTTATGAGGTTAACTTTAATGTATTAACTTTTTTGTGTTAATAACAGAAATGCTTTTTTCTAAAGCGTTTTGCATATTAATATTCTTAATTTTGAAGGTGCCGAAATAAGGAAAGATATCATGAAGAAATGTTGTAGTTTCTGTTTTGAGACTTGTAGTTGCTATCAAATTTTATTTTTAATGTTTTTAAAGTTGTTATATTGGCATAAATGAGTCAAGGTCAGCGGGCCACGTATTTGCACATAGTTTTCACATCTATTTATTGTAATAAAGACCCATCCGCTTGTGAGAAAGAAAGCGAAGAATGTTTAGTGCGTTTGTTATGTAACTTATGATCTCTTGTATATGTCGCAGGGATATGGTAAAAACAGGGATATTTTCAAATCCCTAAGAGAATTGATCAATTGACTGGAGACAACTCGATATGATCATTTTCCTAAACAAATCAAGTGATTTGATCAAATCCCTAAGGTGATTTAGTGAAATGTCAATCTTTAATGATGCCAACTCAAGTATTAATTTGAAATAAATTGTTCTTCAATCTTCATATTTAATACGATCCCCGTAATGTTGTTTGCATCTAATAGACCTCCCGTAAGTACATCAATCAAAACAGTGGAATTCACTGACAGGTCTTTAAATGTCTTCAAAGAAGTATCTTTAATTTTTTCAGCAGATCTTTTTAGGTTTTGCGCAGCATGTTTCTTTTGTTCTTTTATAACCCCTTCTTTTTAGAATAAATAGTATGTAATTGCCAATCCATATCTTTCTTCTTCTACCTTATTTCGACATATTGCGTGCACTGGGTTTTTACAAATGTCGCATGAATGGGCTCCAGTAGATTCCATTCCACAAACAACACAAAACGCTTTTTTGTCTCTGTCAACTGTTTCCCCTTCTGATGCACCTAACAATACAGGTGCACTAGCTGTTGATGCAGGTGTTGAAATAAAGGTGATAAAGAAATTAGTTCAGTTGCTGGTAGGTCCTCTGAAGTTGAAGTGTTGTCGTTGTGTTGCTGTTTAAGAAACTAATACAGGTTCTCTTCGGTAGCAAGCTTTTCAAGCAATTCTGTTGGAATATGAGTAGATTGGAGTCCTGCTTTTGGCTATGTTCATCATTTCACTAAATTAGTTTAATTATTTGAGCAAATCACTTGATTTGTTCTGGGAAATGACCATGTCGAGTTGTCATTTTAACATCTCCCGTGAATTGATCAAGTTTCTTAGGGATTTCAGCAAATCCCTGTTTTTACCATATCACTGCGACATATATACTGCGAAATTGTGTGTATTATTTCACTAAAATTATATTTTACGGTAACCCACCCGCTCTCGTTTTATTTATTCTTAATCATCTTTTCCATTAGTCGAATGCAGGCTTCCACGGCCGTTGTCTATAATGGTAGATTCATCCGGGTTATGCCGTGGTCGTCGATTTGACCTTGACGTTTCGCTGCACAGGCTGTCAGCTTCTTCAGAAGTTTTCTAAAGTCTTTAGAAGACGTCAAGTTCAAATCGACGTCCACGGCATAACCCGGAAGAACATACCATTAGCTTCTCCATTATTTCTAATATGTTTAATAAGGTTCACTGGAAAAAAAATGTGGGTCACAGGATAGATATCAGATTAATTTTAGCGGTCAAAGTGTTATACGTCATTGCAATAGCTCGTTTTAGAGCAAGGTTAATGATATTTTGTATTTTGCCTGATTTCATAACGAATTCAATTAGATGTGACCATGAGATGTACATTAATTTTATGTGCATGGAAACCATTATAATTCAACCAGAATTGTATTTCTGACATATACCATATTGCTTTAAACATGTAAAAATTAGTAAATTAATTGCTGTTTATATAAATTTTTATTTTCATATATTTCAATTCTTAATTTAAAACTTTTAGATTACAATTTCAGCTTCCTGTCATTCTGTTAGAACGGAGAATACTCATTAACGTCCTGCTTTCTTCAAAAATTAAGCATTTAAGTAGTTTATTCAATAAGAAAATATTTAATATATTTTCAGAAAAAATACGTAGATTTAATTCATGGATATCCATTAAACTTTTCCTATTTTTGCTTAAAGTAAAAGGCATATTTTCTTCGAACTGACATGTTCCACAATGGTGTCTACCTTTACTGATTCCCCCTGCTTTCTGTATGCCCTAGGCTAATTACAAATATAATCGTTTTGTAAAACACCTAGTCGTTTCCCAAATGACGAAGTACGGTACATTGCAAATTATAAATTATTTTTTTTACAATTCGACTGAAAAGTTCATAAGAGCCGAATAGCTCTCACTTTTATTCATGGTGCCTACCAAATCTTAACAACATACGTTTACCTATAGGGATTTTACTTACTTGAACAGGGTCTGCTTGAGTGATATACTATTACACTTCAAGTGAGCCTTACAACAAAAACACTTATTTGAATTGCACTACGGTTTTCTTGTTTTTTTGGAACACCTTTTCAATCCATGTGCTCCAAATTTAGAAAACTTTGTGAAATATTTTCTCAAAAAACGTGATTTGTTTAGAAAACTTAAATTGATTCAGAATTTTCAATGCTAACCATTTCGTCTCTTGAAACCATCGCATCGGTTCAACATTTCGTTTAGCATGAACACAATAAACTTTTATATTGTTTGAATTTTCATTATATTCAGTCCCATTCGGTTTAACTGTAGGAACATCCTCAATGGTAAATAACTGAACTTCTTCAATATTTATTTAATTTTTGTTAGACAGTTTCATATGAATTAACTATAAAATTTTCTAAACCTACTCCACCCGAGAATTGATTAGTATCAGATAATTTAATTCTATATCTTTTTAAATCTTCTTCTTCGGTCATATCTTCTTGTTCAGTTATAGTAGTTAATATTCCTTGTAAGTCTTCTATTGTTTATATTGATAATAATAATCAGTAGAAAAAATCCTGACAAATAAATCCTTAACCAATCAATAATTTGTAAGGTGTAATTTGATTATACTACAAAATAACATCCAAGTGACCAATTTGTCGAATTATTATTCTTAAGCCATGCTCTTAACATATTTTGAACGTCTTGATTGGATGTCATGCTGAACATTATCAAATATATTCTTAACTGAACTGATGAGATTTTTTGTTTACTATTTATATTCACAATGTGGCGTTCACTATAGATCCACAAGATATACTTGCCCCCTATGGCTCCATCCTTTAGATAGAGAAGGGGCTTCAGCACCATTCTTTTTTCAGTTGCTGCTAGTTTTTCTGGAATGTTTGCATACGATTTAACAAATATTTCCGCTGTTAATCGAGGAATTGAATATTTCTCATACGCAATACAAGTGCTAGTTCATTTCCCCACTCAACCCTTTCTTTCTAATGGTTTTTCTCCATTCATTTTCATAGTCTTATAAGTACATGAAAAAATCTGTAAAGGGCTTTACTCTTTACCTTCGCAAGTAGACGTTATAACACTAAACAATTTTAAAAATCAAGGGAAATTAGGGTAAAAACATTTTAACGTTCCTTATAATACCAAAATAATGAAAGGAAACACCTGGTAATACGAATTACATAAATTTTTACTTCCCTCGTCTAAAGGACGACGGAAGTATTGTAATCTCGAAAAAATCACCTTCCGAGATATCTCCAGATCTTCACGTTTCAGCTAGATGACGAAAAACAGGTTTTCTCAAGTCTGCCTTTCTACCTGTTGTCGGTATAACTCAAAAACTATTTGTTGGAGAAAGACAATATTTTGCATACACATTATATATCTACCTGGCATAAATCCGAGAAAATTTCAGACAAATATATACAGGGTGGGCGCCTTAAAAAATAAAATCTTGTTTAAAAAATAAAATCTTGTTTATTTTTTATTTTACTTAGCATTAAATACAATTAGTAATTTGTACATATCGCAGCCTTTATTATTGCCAAAACTGAAACCCAGTAGATACAGAATAACTGCTTTGCGATAAAAAACGGAGCAACGAACTAATGCGGGACGTTAAATATAGCAGGAACGCAGGAATTCGAAAGGTCGTGGTAGCTCTGGAAGTGAAAGCGTAAACTACTACCTCCAAACAAAGAAATTGAATGGGCCGGTTCTTTCCCAAGCGCTGAATTCGAGTCGCATGCCAGGTAATATTTTTATTTTTGGTTTAACTGAGATACAGGAAAGTAACAATTTGCACATAGTTCAGACTTTACTTTTGACGAGAATCCAACAGATACAGCGTAAATGCTTTTTCTGCTTTACATCGTAAGAGGTGTCAATGAAAAGAGGTTCTATTTAAGCCAGCCGAGGCGCACGTAATCATGTAGTGCTCCGTACCGCAGGTAGAAATAGTCTATTCTCCTTGCAATATCCCACAAAACGTTGGAATTGCATACGTATCCGCCTGCCTTTCGATTTACACCACCGGTAATGTTTTTTTATTTTAAAATTTATTTATTTTATTAAAAACGTGAAGATATTTTTACTCCTAACTTAATTTGATTTTTAAAACTACTTAGTGTCACAATGTCCGCGAGAGAAGTTTTGGGTAAAGCCCTTTAGAAATGTAAATTAAAAAACACTACCGGCGGTGGGATTCGAATTTCTGCGCCTGGGAATGTGATTTCAAAGCTTGACCCACACTGCAATGCGGAACCGTTCCATAAAACGCCACGCACTTACTCGTTGCCTATTTTTGTCTCTTACACCATTTATACAGTATGTGTTGGGTCTCTTTTTCGTTAATTACAATATATCCTTTTTCGTCAAGGGTAAAAACCTGAGCTATGTGTAAAATATTACTTTCATTTGGGTAATAGGTTTTGAGTGAAAAACAAAATACCCAGGATTTTATTTTTTAGGTGCTCACCTTGCATATATTTTACCAAAACTTTCTCGGTTTAATGCCAAGAATGCAAATAATCCGCATGCAAAATGTCGTCTTTCTACAACAAACAGCTATACCGGCAACAGGCAGACATACAGATAGACAAACAGACATACAGAATTGAGAAGACCTGCTTTTCGTCATCTAGGGGCAATTTTTCCACGATTACAGCAATGCCTTCGTCTTTTGGACGAGAGAAGTAATAATGTTGTTTTTTGTCGTCTTTTCCTTTTGCTTACCTACTGGTTAATAGAATTTCTGTAATTTCTTCTACACTAGCAAAAGGTATCAGTTTCTTAGTTGTTCTCGTGAGCTGGAATGAAAATATTAAATTATGTACATCCGTAAGATTTATACATTTTTGGAGTTATGTTTTTCTAATTAGTCACCCGTGAATCTTTTTTGCAGCTCCTTAAAATGTATTTTTTTATTAACAAACATTATTTTCTGCGCCTTCTCACAGTCACAAAATACTGTTAACCCATCCTTGTTTACAAACTGCCAAACCAAATCAGTTCTATTTAATATAGTATGCCTAAATATATTCAGTTTATGTGTATTCCACATGGATTGTAAAAATAGCCCACACGTTCATTTTACAGTAAGACTGAGCGTTGTTGGCCGTTTTATGAATCGCCAAATACTAGGTTATTACATAAATTTCCGCAAAGTAGGCTTAGAAATGATTTCACAATTTTTTATAAGCGTGCCATGAAACAACAACATTTCAGTAGACAACTGAAGTTGACAGATTGCGAAAATTGTTTACGGTTCGTATGTGATAAGCTTTTAACTGTTGTGAGTTGTATGAAAAATGGAACTAAGTCGACGAGATTATCGCGTGATGATTTTTTACGATTTTAAATCGTCTCTCACTCCAAAACAGTGCGTCAAACGACTTCGGAATGCTTTAGCAGATGAAGCACCATCAGACCGCACCGTCTACGAGTGGTTTGCGGAATTGCGCCGTGGCTGATGAAAACCTTGACGCTGTACGCCTCCTCGTGGAGCAAGACCGGCGAATTACCTATGCTGAAATTGAGGCATCCTTAAGCATCTCGGGGAATGTAATCAACACAATTCTTTACCAACATTCGGGTGCCAGAAAGCTATGCACGCGTTGGGTGCCACATAATTTGGATAAAGCTCAAAAACTAACACGTGTGGATTGGTGCAAGAAAATGCTGAAGAGGTTTGCAAGTGGTCAGTCGAATCATGTGTGTGACATCGTCATCTGTGACGAAACATGGATTTATTATTATGAACCGGAAACGAAGCGACAATCGTCACAGTGAAGTAAAGCCAATAAAATTTATGCGATCTCGCTGTGCAAGTAAGAAGATGGTTGCTTCGATCTTTAGCCGATCAGGCCATCTTGTAACAATTCCTTTGGAAGATCGTTGCACAGTAAACGCTGAGTGGTATTCCACCATTTCTTTACCAGCAGTCGTAGAAAAGTACGTATACAACGTCCTCGAAGTCGCCTAATTCTACACCATGACAATGCATCATCCCACACCGCTGCTCAAACAATGGCATTTTTGGCTTTTGTAAATGTGGAACTACTGGGTCCCCTACCTTATAGCCCCGACTTGGCGGAGTGTGATTTCTATTTATTCCCCATAATCAGGAATAAATTGCGTGGACAACGGTTTAACTCCCCCGATGAGGCTGTTGAGGCATATAATAACATGGCCGCTGAGGTGTCTCCAGAACAATGGTCACAGGTATTTGAGAACTGGTTCAATAGAAGCAATAAATGCATACAATGTAAAGGCGAATATTTTCAAAAACAATAAACTTAAAATTTGCTAGCTTATGTATGTTTCTGCGGAAATTTATCTAGTGGCCCTCGTATAACATCTCCACACTAATTGTAACAGCTCAGAATTTACTCACCATTCTATACTATACATTATTATCATTAAGGAAACGACTGGACGTTAATAAGTGCCATAAGCAAACTTGTATTGTTCGTTATTTTGTCTTCATCAATACGTTCTGATTTAATGTATTCTTTGTTATCTAAAAAAGAGTGTGGTAATGGATATTACCGTATTGAGTGCGGTAAGATTATCTATACCGTGGTAATCTTAACGATGTGGTAGGTAGTCTATAACAACATCAATGAAGATAAAAGATTTTATTTCGTTCGCTAAAGAAGTGCCATAGAAAGATACGTAAGTTATTTACCAATAACACATTAAAATAGTAAACATTAGATAAATTTAGAGCTTTTTAAAAGGTCAGTTGTTTTTGATATTTACTTCACCCTTACGTAGTTACTAGCTTTTCAGTAACCCCGCGTATGAGTAAAATATGAACACAAAGATTTCAAGATTTTCTGTTTATATGGAAAGACTATATACTTATGGTTGGTATGTTACATATGTAGTTTCCTTTTACCTCTTTATGTCGACTAATTACTCATTCAACTAAGAAGGATTCCACAAATTTGATTTGATGGTGGAGTTTAGTGAAACTCGCCATAAAGAGGTAAGGCCCAAAGTGTTCCAGTATAACCCTTGAGATCGACACTATAAACAGCATGGTGTTACATAAACATGAGTACCTATATTATTTATACCACGTATTCCGAAAGCATGGTATAAAGTTCATAAGATCTTTTCGATTCATTTTTTGGACACGGTACAATCAGCCAGTGCAGTTTTCATCATATTATATGATCATCTGCAGCAGTAATCGCTGTTTTTGTTGAATTTTTTAATTACCCTTGCTATAATGTGTAAAGTAACATAAGCAATCAGAAATATTATTTACGTATAACCTGTTTTTATATATCAGGTAAAGGGCAAGGTAACATTTCATCAAATTAAATATACAAAATATTCGCCGCAAGCACTGATAAGAACCACAATAACTCTTTATTAAAACTCATAAAAATACCCTGAATCTATTGGAAAAGTACAATAAAAATTATAACTGCTGTATAAAAAATCTTTTGACGTAGTTTTTGCGTTGCGGTTTATCTGACCAGTATCTGCATAAACCCAAAATCTGCAGCGTTTTAAGGTATAGCTGATAGGGATGGGCGGGTGACGTGAAAACAGTCGGGTCAAGCTGGGTCACTGCGGGGTCCGCAGTGAACGTGGCTAATATTGGAAAATCGGGACGTGAACGTGAGTGAAAATTTCCAACTCGCGATTCACCTTTCACGTTAATTTCACGTTAAATATTTAGTAATGAATAACAGATTGCAGGATGCCCCCCTCCCTAATCGCTGCCCTCCTATGTAGAAGATCCAGAGATGGAGCTGCGCATGTGCATATGTGCTGTGGTGTGAGTGTTGTGTGTACTGTGTACAGTCAATGGCGTGCTGCCTGGAAATTAATAATTAATTCTATTCTAAAGTACTATTTAAGGCAACCGGGACGGACGGACACAAGAAGTGCTCTGTAGCGCATGTAGGAATTGCGCATTCGTTTGCAATATCCCACAAAACGCTGAAATCGCAGACGCAGCCGCCTGCTCTTTGAATTCGATCACCGGTAGTATGTTTTTTAGTTGAAAATTTATGTAATTTATTAGAAACGTGAAGATATTTTTACCCCTAGCTTAATTTGATTTTTAAAATTATTTAGTGTCACAGTGTCCACTTACGAGGGAAGTTCTGGTTTTAAAATTGAACATTCTGATCTATCTGAACTTGGATTTTTAAATAAAAGCTGCTGGTCCCGCCGTAAACATGAGTGAACGTGAGCATGCGTGAACGTGAGCATGCGTGAACGTGAGGGTTTAAAGCAAGCGTGAAACTTGCGTGACGTGAGTGAATACTCACTCACGCGCCCATCTCTAATAGGCAGATAGTAACAGTTATTTGTAGTACAAGTGGTCATAATAGAATTTACCCACGCAAGAAATGTCTGACTGGCCAGGAAGTATTACGGCAGGCTGGGGTACATTTTTTAAGGGGGTAAACTCCAATGACGCACGTGTGGTACATAAAATTTTATCCAGCGCTTCAAAGTACAAAACACTTTAATAGAATGAATAATAATGGCATTTTTAATCGGAATCTCTTTGGTAATTTATGTGTTGCTATGTTATTGCGTTTAGTTACCACCTTCAGTAAGAGAATCACCCATGGTACCCTAGGCAATAGTAAAATCTGAATTAGTAGGAGTTGTTGGATAAAGCTGATTATTTAGTATAATATCGTTACATTTCAGGAAGAGCAACTTTGATTACATTTCTTTCTGACTACAAATATTCCTAAAGTTGGCTTCTAATTGTAAAAGGCGTTTATTTGCACACTGTTTTGACAAGATTTAGTGTTTACTCACAAAAATGCATCAAAAGAAAAGTCGTACATCATATATCACACTAGACACGTAAGATAAATTTTCCGACCGATCTAATGCAAATGCACTTTTACCGATCTTGACTTCGAACTTAGGAACATATTGAATTCTCTCTTCATAAAGCTGCCAGTAATGAAAACTTCTTATCTTCATCGTGGCGGATATCTCAAACGTATACTTTGCTCCTCGTTCTCGGGGAGCACTCCAGACCTAGCTAGAATTTGAGAGAAATACGATGTTTTAATTAAAGTGAAAGGGCTGGCGCATGCGGTGTCAGAAAATTAACTGATTGAGTAGAGGCTGCTGAATCCAAAACTTGGGGTTTCGGTGCCTTTTTATGGTTGATGCATTAGTTTCCCTTACGCTTCGATAACTTCGTTTCTTACCACTTCAAGCTGTTGATATCATCCAAGTTGCGCCGACTTTCCTAAGTTTTGACGTGTTTGTGGGCGCGGTGTTTACTATTGGATGTCAAGTTGTGTAGACAAGTGGAGGTGACGCGTATGGCAAGTGAAACTTTAATGTAATTAACATTTCTTGGATGAACCGCCAGAAAGCGCGTGATTGATTATTGTGTCAAAGAAATGCCGAGGACGTGCGTATACAGGCGCTATCTTTACTCGAACAAACTGCTATCGATTCGCTTTTCTCTATAATTTTGATGTAGATTGTGCGAGCGCTTTATTTGTTATTCCAGTTGAATTTACTACTGCGGTAATAGTTAACGTCAACGGCAGAGATTGTAGGTATATCCATTGTCTTCCAATCAAAGAACCCTTTATATGGAGCACTAGGAAATGTTATCGTACTAATTCATTTATCTCTTTATTAGTATCTGCATAAAATTAGAATCTATCGAGAGAAACTCATAGACATTTGTTGCTGATGTTTCTCCCTAAAACTACAAGATTTTTCATTGTGACTTAACTGGAGCAAAGGTATAGTAAAAGTTAGTACTAAATCTAAATTATACAAGAATTCCTATACATGATTCATAGTTAGAGTGGCACAAAATTCAGTTTATATAATTATATACCTACGTAATATCGAAATCGCAGAAGAGTTGCTGCGTATGAAAAATAAAGTTATTTATGGCTTTCATTTGAAAATCGTCAAAAAGCCGTAAAATTTATGGCCGTAAAAGAAGGGCTAGCATTTGCTGTAAATATGAAAATAAAATTCAATACCTTTTCACGGCGCTTCTGTGCCACAGACACAAAATTTTCATGTTTTCTCTTTATAATTTTATGCCCTCTACTACGCTTCCTGCGTTGTTAAAGACTCATTATGTTACAGCAAATTACTCCCTCACCTGTACTGTTGCGGGTTAATCTCTCTTCTTTGAATCCAGTACCGACCCTAAAGAAATTACTTTTGCAAGCTGCAGTTGTAAATTTTATATAAGGTGGGAAGCAGGAGCTGTAAAACTTTCGAAGAGTAAAGAACGCCAGTTACAATCATTTTTCAAATTGCTGAAAATATCTCTCATTTACTAAGCGCTAACTAGTTGCGAAGTAGTTTTCACATAGTTTTGGAGTCTTACTGAGCCTTTGAAATACACTTATTAGAATTATGTAACCAATAAAGTTATTTATAGATGTCAAGTGATGTTGCTACTTTAGTGTATTTTATGTCAAAGGAAATGGTATACAATAAAATCTTGTTATCGACACATATATTAGCATACTTCCATTTAATGAGTACTTTATTATTTATTTTATGTCTAATAGAGTGGGTTAAGTAATAGCTACATCATATATTTACATTGCATCTGCTTAACTGTAAGAGCACTAAAGCCTGGTTTAGTGCTATTACAGTTAAGAGTTGCGCATTGATTTTTCTTTAAAAATACCCTTATTTTAATCGTAATCACGATATCGAAAGTATCAAGGTCAATTAATTGTCATCACAGTAAATTAATTAATCGGTATTATCATCCCACAATAACAGGGAAGTTATCGGTCTTTTTCTACAGAATTTCAAATTCGAAGGATGTAGTACTACGTAATTCTTTCTTAAGTTTTCTACAGAGTTTTCTATTCATTTTGAAAGAATAAAGACGTAGTGGTTGTAGTTGATAATAGCAAAGAGTATATAATGTATTACACGGGGGCTATTGTGTTCAATTGATCATTTCATCTTTAAAGCATTAAATAAAATAACAGGATTGTTATGGGTTAATTGTTAAAACTTTGATACAAGAGAAAATAAAAGTTGTTGAATAAGATGCAATATCACATTTTAATAGAAAAGTGAAATTTGCTTAGCTGGACAGGATTGACTATAACTTCGAAGCAGTTTTTTATTTGAAAGACTAATACTAGAAATGAATATTAATAATTGCTTTTAGATCAGTGCATGATGATGTCACATTTAGTAAGGATAGTTCTGCTGGTTACATGATTAAATTACACAGGAAAAAAGTACACTTGATAGAATTAAACTGCGAAAATTACACATGGACAGAATTACACAGGGAGTAGATTACACAGGAAGAAATTACACATGAAAAAATTACATTAAAAAATTTCACTATTCAAGTTTTCTCTACAAAACTACTTGAAATTAAGTTGAAACGGTTACATACTGTAATGGTATTAAACCCGCGACTTGGCTCTGCTAGCAGTGCAACATAATTAACCGATTAAATAAGCACAGAGTTGGGGTGTTTCATATAACTGCAATGTTAAACTAAAAGTAAAATATCAAATGCATTGACAATGAGATGCGAGAAATAGTAAAGTAGTTGAGTAAGGAACGCAACGTGAAAGCTTATTTTCACAGGGGTCGAGATTAACTTTTAAATAAATAAAAGTAATAGGTTTGTGCATAATGGAAGCCGAACCGAAAGGAATTAATAGACACAAAAAGGTTTGCTATGTGCATGTTAAAAGAAGCGAAGTGAAAATTGTGAGGAATCTAGAAAGGTAAAGTAAGCAAGTATCAAAACACAGGACATTGCAAAGAGCAATTAGAGAAGCAACCAACAAGACAGGAAGGAAGCAAATGAGAAGTGGCAAACTCTAATAAATCAGTGCATTTAAAATTTCCATGCAGACCAGTAGCTAAAACTAAAATAATAAAAGTTCGTGAGTGTAACGCTATAAGACATTATTAATTATAAGAAAAAGACAATATTTTAGAATTTAAGGAATTTGTAAATATTAATTAAGTAATTGAAATGGAGCTGCGCTGGCCACATTGCAAGGGACAGTAACAACAAATGGACATCAAGCATTATCCACTGGAGACCCAGAGAAACAAAAAAAGGGAGAGGAAGACCACCCATAAGGTGGGTCGATGATATAAGGAAGGTGGCTGGAAAGAAATGGTACCAGCAAGCTCAGGATAGAAACAAGTGGAGTAACCTAGGAGAGGCCTATATCCAGGAGTGGATGGAGAACGACTAAGAAGAAGAAGAAGAAGAATTAAGTAATCAAATTTTCTTCCATTTTGTACCATTGTTTATCAAACCTTACTTCCGTTAATATTGTTACTTAGCAACTAGATGCGATATTGTTTAATAACGATTAAATAGAAATCATCGGCAGTTTGTTAAGATTTGTGCTCCACATTTAATACATAATTTTGATAATAAACGTGTTTTCGAAATTATACAAAGTATACCATTTTATTGCCCAAGTGCTAGTGTACATGTGGGAGTATTTCCATAAAGTTCCGAAACGAAAATATTAAGAATTCGACAATCTCATCTTCGAGGACATCGGGGCCAATCAGCAAAAATGTACGAGCTTCGACTACGGCCAAGATCAGTATCGAAGCTAAGAGATCAGCAGTCCAGCGCATCGTACGGGTCTGCCAGAACGTCTCCACCAGATTTAGCAGCAAGGGGAACAGTGATAGATGAGAAAATCCAACGGTTTCATCTCCATAGCATCATCGGTGCAGTTCGACCAGGTTCTAAGATACGAAATTAGCCTAAAAATTAGTGTCAGCGTCCGGAAAACGAGTTGCATACGAGATCCAACCTTACTGAAGAATATGAGATTATTTTCAAAGCTTCAGCTAAGCCGTATTTCCATTAATTAGCAAGGCATCATCAAAATCCGTGGTTTGGCGGAAGTTCGAAGCCGCCACAGGAAGTGAATAAAAACAATTACAATAGACGGCGTCTGTCCTACGTCACTGCTAAAACAGAAAGTTGTTATTTGGCGCCAAGCGTGAATAATTTGAAAATTTACCTTACGAATTCTCATATTTTTACGAGTATTTAAACTTTCAAAGGACCGCTGTTTGCGCGAGACAACCATTTTGTGATTTGAGAGATTGTGGACATTGAACTAATGCGTATTTGAATAACTGGTTTGAAATAGTACAATTCAAATCAAATTAAATTACAGTCGACTTCAGGCACTACCTGAGAGGAAGCTTGACTTTTACCGAGAGCTAGCATTTTTAAATAATTGCAGTTAAATAAAGTATAAAGAGGGGCATACAACCATTTATTTTGTGCAGTAAATAAGTATATTTCATATTTTAACCAGCCTAGTAACTTACTGACAGGCAAAGTTCGAACACAGTAAAATTATTAAACCTTAGAACTGTGTGTATGTGAGAATTACAATTTTTCCCTAACTTTAAATTTATTACAAATACAATCAATCAATCAAAAGTATAATTTCATCTCAATACATAAATTGATAATTAATTATAGAACATTACAACACTAAGTCATATGAGCCATTCAACGCAATAAGTCTAATCGTCATAATTCTGTAAAATGTTTGAAATACGTTGCTTCAAAAACATGTAGCTAACACGTCCGGCGTTTCGTTAACTGTAAATAGTCTGTATGTTGTAAGTATAATTAGTATAGGATGTCATCCAAAAATTTCCAAACAGTTGGATGGGAACATTGAAAAAGTGAAAAAGTCCGTAGTGCCATCCTTCGATACAATTTTTAGTTCTTGCTATACAGTTGGCTGCAGATTGACTGTGGTTCCAAATGGAGATATTAAATAGTAGTGGTTTGTAAGTGCCGTTTCTGAGTTGCCGACGCCGAACGTTCGAAATAAAGGAGAATTTGCTCGATTTGTTCATTGTATTCGTCTAAATCAGAAAATAAATCAGCAACTTCCAAAAATATTTCCAAAACCTCTTCTTCTGGTATCAAAGCAAGCGATAACAACATTTTAATGAGTATCGCAAATAACTGATTAGATTCATATAAAACTTTCAATCCACATTCATTTACTTTGCGCAGAATATATTGTTATAATGAAAAAAACAACCTCCAATTTCGTTATTTTCAAATACGGTATGGAAAGCTTTCATTGCTGCAGCTTCAAAATCAGTCAATATTTTTCGTGGCCGGGCTTGGGAAATTTTCTCCATCAACATAATTTAACATCTTCACGTATACTCTTTCTTCTTTTCCTGGTAGAACAGCCAGTAGACAAAGAAAGGCGATGCCTGACTCCTATTAAACATGGATACTGTATAACTGGTAATCTATTTCTGAAACAACTTTAAATGTACCATCTGATAGCCAAAAATCATTAACCACAAGAAGATCTAGAAATGTTTTATGACCATTAAGTATTATGCGTTCTGAGTCATCTGCCCCGGAATCATGAATAATCAAATTTGCATACTTTTCTGGTATTTCAAAATTTTTATTATTTGGATTTGCCGGAACGTTCCCAAGTGTCTTAGCTATGGATCCATTTAATCGCCTTCTCAATGAACTTTTCTTTGGTAGGCAAATATTTTTATCCCATCTGATACATTCGTTAAATTGTCAGCTATAACTGAACGAGGTGTGCCCCTGGATGCGACATTTCCATTTTCATTTGCTTTGCAACTTTATCAGCTGCAGCGTCAAAAGTCCTATTTGCATGACAGTGTGCAGAAGGCTCACGTATGAAGTAGCGATCCAAAGCGTAAAGTTCTGAACTTCGCACAACGCCAATGAATAGTCCCTGTAGCAGTTTCACGACGACAAATAAACTCAAATTCTTTGCAAACAGTAGTTTGACCACCCTTATTACTAATACCAAATTCAACATTATCCATGGTAAAATAATAGCTATTTATCTATTAAGGGCGTAATCAATAGATTATAGCACAAGGGAATGTTTAAAGCTCGACGGGAAGATGAGAGCTTTAAATTTCCCGAGAGCTATAATCGTGATTAGGCACGTGGTACATACTACGTTTTATTTCATTTTAGTCCTCAAAATGGACAAAATTCAAGGATTCAGTATTTTGGCTACAGACTACTGATTATGGTTCCAAAATGAAATAAAAAATATTGTAATACACTTGAACACTTATTGCACACTGTATAACTGTAGCGGGTCTTTGATGAAAACGAAAACTCTCGAATAAAGAACAAAATGATCGAGTTGGCTTAAAACATTTAGCGCAAAAAAGTATAAACTTGAAATTAAACACGCAAAAGACTAACAATTATAGAAATAAAATATGCAACAATTAAAGTAATGAAACATAATTAAAATAGTTAAAATTTATAAAATAAAATAAAAGTACTAAAGATGTCACTTTATAACATAACACTTGTTGTCTATATTAACTGTAACTAAACAAGAACTGAAGGTACTCGAGTATAAGTGTTATACCCAACACGTCACCAAAAAATCGGAATTTCCAAAAATTGCAAGGGAACTTAATCTTGGAACCAGTCTGGACCACCTGACCCTTTTAAGGGCAGTAATTAGTATGGAGGAAACAAATCAGAATACCAATTTGCCTAATTTCGTTTTGCAACTACTTTTTGTTATGCACGTGTAATTTGTTCTGTGTCATTTATACACGTGTAATTTCTTCCAGTGTAATTCTATCCTGACACCAGTTATGCTAACGTATATTTAAGATGAAGTTAAGGACTTTAAAAGTAATGCTAAATAATGTTAACCCTAGAAGGCATAGGTGGCGTCATATGAGACACCACCTATTTAACTATCTAGGTTTTAGTGATTTGCTATTACGTTATCATATTCATATTTTCAGTACCTCTCCAGAAGATTATTGTTAATATATCCCTTTCATTTTTAATTTCAAAAAATTGTTACAAGCTTTATAATTAATTTTGTAGTTACTTGGTGTCGCATATGACGCCATCTATGCAATCACGTAACAAGTTTTCTCGGTAGGTGTTGGTTAGAGTCCCTATATAGGTTACTAAGAGTTGAGCAAACAACGGGATACATTTTGATTGGTTTGGATCACTTTTTACAAGGCATGTGTGATAAAAGTGCCGTTTCTACATATTTTTTAACATATTACGACCGATATTTTCACACATACAAATCTAAATCTTGACTAAATTGGCCGTATATTCCTAATAATCGGTTCCAGAGATCCTAAGAATGATCAATGCTCTGAAAACTCTCCCATCAAAAGCAAATTAGCAAGATTGGTTCCCATAACCTTTTCGTTCGACATATGTTAAATATCTAATTTGGATCAAAAATGTATGTCAAATCATGTTGTTTGCCCAACTCTTAGTAAACTATATACAGGATCTCTAGTGTTGGTCAGTAACAACTTGCCATCTGTTAGTTCACGTACATAATTTTCATAGTAACGTAATGCGAAGTGGAACTTGTTAAAATAGCTATCACTACTGTCTTCATAGGATTGCCAGTTAGCTATTATAGTTGAGCCGCCGAACAGATAGAGTGGAGCACGCAACCAAAATAACACATTACAAAGGCCACTCGATAATATTTTAACTATAATTACTAAAAGGAACAGAGTTGGCGAACCTTATAATTAGAACTAATTTCAATTGACATTAAATAACATTTTGAGATTTTGATGCAAATATCCAGAGATAAAAAAAATTATCCTCTGCGGGCCGTGGAATTTCAAACGTATGAGTGATATGTTGGTGGCACTGTAAGTCTATGTCAAATTCGAGGTTAGCAGGTTAGATTTTTCGTCAGTCTGTAATAAAACTGACGCAAAACCTAGCCTGATAACCTGCAGCGTAATTTATGTGCTCACCAGGGACTACCGAGTGATTTTTTTAAAACTCAATGACAGCAGGCCCTGGATACCCTGAATCAGTTGAAAATACTGAAATGTATTGTTGGTGATACTGTAAGTCTATGTCAAATTCGAGGTTAGCAGGTTATGTTTTGCGTCAGTTTTGACACAGACAGTGTCACCAACGATACACTTCAGTACTGCCAACTGATTCAGGCTATCCAGGGCCTGCTGCAATTGAGTTTTTAAAAAATCACACTGTAGTTATTTGTTACTGTTTAACGTAGATATTAGTACCTGATCAGTTCTTTATATTTAACAATTAATTTATTCATACTCATAAATAAATATTTTAACAATTTTAACTTCCATTTTGCTCTTTAATATGCATCTATGCAGTCACAATTAACCTCCAGATATTAAAAAAGACGTATAGTAAATTTAAAATGCCGCATTAAACAAAAAAGGTGTGGTGTCGTATAGGACACCACATATGCGTTAATGTAACTTTCTTAGAAGTATGCGTTCTAGGGTTAATACATGCTAAAATTAATACTGAATTACAAATTGTTTAAAAAAGTAAGACTAGTCACATAATACACAATAATAATTACACGCATGTGAGCACAGTTTCAGGAAAATCTGTAGATGAATCACATAAAGTATGTGTAATTTGAAATAAGATATAAGACAGAAGGTATCTAAAGGCAATATTGAAAGAGTGAACTGAAAATCCCCAACAACTATATTTCTGTACAGGGTGCTTCAAAATTGCACAAAACAAATATAAGGGCGTTATTCTGCATCAA
Source organism: Agriotes lineatus (assembly GCA_940337035.1). Classification (NCBI taxonomy): domain Eukaryota; kingdom Metazoa; phylum Arthropoda; class Insecta; order Coleoptera; family Elateridae; genus Agriotes; species Agriotes lineatus. The sequence continues at coordinate 89,865 of CALNHX010003792.1, read as the reverse complement.
AAAATAAGAGAAAAACTAATAACCATATGTTCTACAATGATTAAGTTCTACCAGTCATATCCTTTCAAAGAATTAAGGAAAACAATTCATTTTTAAAGCGTTTAGATTTAGTAAGTTTTGTTTTCATTATCTGTTTGTTTTACTTACAACTGTTAGTATTGTTATGAGTAACTCAGAAGAAAGCGATTACTTCGAACAGTTACTATATTTTACTAAAAAGAGGAAAATAGAACAGAAAAAGTTAAAAAAACGATAAACCTGAAATAATTTATTTTGGAATGCATTCTTATTATTCCTCTACTTTTTACTATAGAACAACGCCCACATATTTTATGTAAACAAATAACATATGTTGCGACAAAACACCAGCCTACTAAATCTTAAAGGTTTCAAAAACAAATTGCTATCTTATATTTGTTCTGTGCAATTTTGTAACACCCTGTATTGGGGTAGATTTTTCATATGTAACTTAATAAAACCCTGTAATCAAGTTACATGGGCTTTAATTGAAATAAGGGTCCCGGGTGGTGTAGCTTGAACAAGCGTCCACGTTCGATCAGTAGAGTTAAGCAACTCCCTTTCTGGTCAGAACTTGGATGGGAGTTTCACGGTTGCATCTCTCGGCGCCTCGTGATACGGCTGTCACGGAAATAGTTGGTCCCGGCTCTCATAACAACATCATGATAGTCGTTAGTGGGGTTGGAAGTCCCCATAAATGAACAGCGACGCCTATAATTGTCCTAGCGGCTGTTGGCTGAGTGCAAAATAAATAAATAAATAAAAAATAAATAAATAAAAATAAATAAGGACTGTGAATGTTATATCAAGAGAATCGGGAGTTTTTGAGTCCGAAAGTAGACCAAGAACTTCGTGTAATAGACACCCGAGACAGTGGTAAAGGTCCGATAACACTTCTCATAGATGTAAAACTTGTAGAAGTGACAAAAATGGGCAACTAGTTTTTCTATTGCACTGCAAGCTAGCATTTTCAGTAGGCAATAATAAGCGATCGAAATATTTTGTTTGTTTGTTTGTTTGTTAATAGACAAGGTCTAGGTATGCAGAGTACCAGGTACCTTAGACACCGACTGCTTAGGTCATATGGTCAAAGTCCTACTTGGAATTTTTCCGAGACTAAGGAGTTCCAACCCTAGCAAGGGATCTTTTACATGCTACACATCGTAGTAACATGGGACCCACGGTTTTACATCACTTCCGGAGAAGGCATTCTGTAGAGGCTTTCATCTGCATTTTTTATTTTTGAAAACCTCACCGGGAATCAAACTCGCGACCCTTAGATCAGTAATCAGGATGCTTACCACTGAGCTACCGACCCCGGACGAAATATTTTACTCTAGCTTTTAAATCGATCATGTTGCATATTGCCATATCAAGCTCAATTTAGAATAAACTTAAAAAAAGTAGTTTAAAAAGACTTTCCCGTGAGGGTGAGTGTTTATATTTTAAATCTGAAGAACAATTTCATCACTCGCATACCTTTGACACAGTACATTTGTTTGACAAGTTTTTATCCTAACATTGGTTCCTCTATATTAATCGCAGCCGATGGAACAAAGCTCTCGAATAGTCGGATTAAGACAATTGCATATTGAATAGTTAAGGTTGCAAAGACTGCAACCTTAACTATTCAATATGCAATATGGAAGCTTCAGTATTTAATAAGTATATTACATTGGGATCTATACTAGCAGCGCTTGAAATGTTTTGTCATGTCCTTTTTCACCGTTTTCTTCTTCCGTTTCAATGCAATCATTTAAACATTGTAGCGGAATGTAACGTATTTATAACATTTGGTCGACTGTGGCTATGTCGAAATGGCACATGTTGTTTATTACAAAAAACAAACCAGCACCGGAATAACACATTATGAGACTCAAAATCTTTAGTAGCTGTAATAGCATTTTGCGAACAGTTTTCAGGAGGAATGTAGAATAGATTCAATGCTAACAGATTGTTGAGGAATGCGGAGTTCGACATTATCACATTATTTATTTAAGACAAATCCATTACACTGCTCTGAATAATTCATACATCGATTATACAAAGGCCTACGCCATCGTAAAACGAAATAAAATCTGAAAAACTCTAGAATATGTTCATGTAATATTGCTACAAAAAAAAATAGGACAAGCTCGAAATCTAGAAGCCACGAATCTTTATTATTTTAGTTAATTAAACGAATTTTCTTGTTGCAGAAGAAGCAGTTTTGTTTAAACGTTTCCCTCTTTGAATCGCAATTTTTGAGTTTGGTCGGCTACGCTACGCTTCGTCTCTCAATATTTAATACTAATAAAACGCTATACCTACATACTTGAAGTTACGCCTAAACTTTTTATCTACGACCACTAGTAGAAGTAGGCCTTTTAGCGCTAGCTTGTTTCACTAAAAGTGACGTTTTATAGTTTACCGTGGTTAAAGAAATCAGCTGTTTACTTTTAGCCCATGTACTAAAAGTGAAGTGAGGTTATAAAACTACAATTTCGAACTGGAAGTAAAGTTGTAAAGTTATTCTAGTTGCTTCTTGCGTTACAGGTAAAGTGTTTTTGAAATAATTAAAGCGTTATGTAATGAATACAGTCAGATATGAAGTATTAATAATTATCTTTTGTAACTGACGTTGACAGCACTGGCTTCGGAAACATTCGCCCGCGCGGGATGGCCTACTGTTTATTATGACATAAATTAGAAGTTTCGTAGATGCAAACTTTTGTTAAATCGGTATTTATGGATTAATAACAGTAAAATTAAGGTCGTAGATAAAATATTGTATGCAACGCGTGCTAAAAGTCGTTTATGCACGAGACATGTTATGAAACTCAGCCTTCGGATTCCTTTCATAATTTTCACGTCTCGTGCATAAACGTCGACTTTTAGCACTTGTTGCATAAATAGCTATTGTTTTATAGTTTTGCTAATGTGCGTCGTGTAAAATAAACCTTGTATTAATAAATGCAAACGTGATAAGCTTCACAATAGAATTTCATTAATAATACTCATAAAATCAAATACTATTCTATTATTCAATAGTATATTGAAGGGTACGGTAAATTAATAAAAAATCTTTGAAATAACTTGCTGCAGGCAAAAGTTGCTCTGTCTTGTTAATCAATATACTACGTACTTACATTACGAAAGCTAAAACAAGAAATTCGTCAAATCTGAGTTCACGCTATGATAAATTTTGCTTTCTGGAGAACAGCCCAAGGCCTTGCGATATTGACGCTCTTCTATTTACTCAATATTCGGCAAGTTGTGTGTTCTTTCCCGCCTAATAAATTATTAACATTATTGCAGCGAGTGGGCGAATATCCTCCAGCGTTGTGAAGATAATGGAATAACTGGATCAGGACCCTACAAACCGTCAAAGTCGCTACACTTCAACGGCATTGTAATAATAAATGCATTTCTAGTCAAAAATAGCATGTAAATTTATATGCAATTATTATTTTTTATTATAAATTGATAAACTTCTAACATGATAAGTTTTTAGTACGTACAGTTGTTTTGTGTAAAATATATGTCTGTTAATTTCTCAAAAATAGAGCATACACAAGATATGATGCTATAAAATTGCAATTTCGCAAACCCGCAATTATTATAATATAAAAACAAGAGGTAGTAATCTATTATGTCCGCGATGGTCTTTGAATTTATTTAAGCCTTCTATTTGTGTAGTTCCGTGGATTATTTCTTGCACTCGTTCAGGACTCACTTCCGAACATAAATTATTGTATAGTTACAGGACCAGGTTATTTTACTGAGTAGGTTTAAACTTGGTGAAGGGATGAAGGTTGTAGGATAAGATCTGAATGGAGTAGCCAAGGCTAACTACCACTTAAAACATTTTTGGCGTTTGTCTGTTCGCCAATGAATACACAGGGTTCAAAAGTATATTCAAAAATCAAATATAGTACAGAGCTTTATATACAAATAAATTGTTTTGTGCTTTACTATACGATCTAATAACATACTATTTGCATGAGTGCAAAACACAACGCTTGCAAGCTCTCATTGCTTGTAAACAATATATATTAGAACCTCACCTAATGATTCCATATTAATGCTGAGAGTGGCGCACGTCTAGCGAAATTGTTACACATCCTGACTAGTTTTGCTGTTTAATTTGTTTCCGCACGATTTCACCCAATTGTCTATTTCATGGGAAAACAGAAGTTTGAACAATTATATATTTATAATTCATATAATCCAGTAAAACAGGGTTTTTTTCTTCAAAGTGACAAATTAATTGGGAGTCAGCTAAAGTATGGAAAAGTCAAATTAATTTATAATTACACTTGCATGTGATTCATGTTACACACTTGGCAGTACTGAAGTATATTGCTGGTGGCACTGTCGGCTATGTCAAATTCGAGGTTAGCAGGTTAGGGTTTGTTTATTATTTGATACAGACTGTCGCAAAGTCAACAATACAGTATTGAGTGACTTACGATGTTAGTCTCATTAGTGGGTTATGGTTTTTACTTTACTAGTGCGTTATGGACCACTTTTGTGGTCTAAAATCCAACTAGTTATAACCTAATAACTAGGAAATGTTGGATAATAGTATATAATAATAGTATTATGTAACAAGTACGTAAAATAGAGTTTTAGCGCAGGAATCTGGACGTATATCAGATGAGTAAAAACGTGAGGTATCTTAATAACTATTTTATACTCACATTTCTAATTTTTCATATTTTAACAATATGATTCAACATTAATATTGGGCCAGCAACACGGCAAACATCAGTGTCGACCACTCACACGAGAGCTCGCACTAAAGTTACTGAAGGAGCCGATATTACTCCAGGAGCCCTTGCTTCAATATCCATTTTTGAAAATGGTTTTTTCAGGCGAAAACTTCAAATATGCTACACCCTGTCATTTTCATTTTCATATTTTTAAATATTGTTTCTTTGATATTTATATTTGCTATATAAAATGAGTGAATAAACGTACAAAAATGAATTTAATCACTCCTATAAGTTTTCTGAGTTACCGTATGGGAGTACCCTAAAGTATTGTCATGACGACTTTAAGTACTAGTCTTCTAAAATGGTATTTTCCGAACTCTTATCAATCTCCTAAGCAGAGCTGGGAAGTAATTTATACCTTTGTAATTAAATTACTAATTAAATTCCTTTTTGTTGATTTGTCTTGAAATTGAATTACTTTTCAAAGTACGGTAATTGTAATTGATAATTGCCTAGTTTGTTAAAAAGTACTAGACAATTCTTTTTTGAAAGTAATTAATTACTACATTCAATTACTCAATTACTTTGGAGTAATTAAATTGCTTGACTATTATTTGAATTACTTTGGTAATTGAAATGACTTACTTTCTGGTAATTCAATCATTAAATTACTGACTTGGATTGGGTATTAAATCTCCAAAACGCAAAAAAAGAAGACAAAGCCTTATTAAGTTAGATGTTCAGCAAATTGCAATTCCTAGAGTAATATAAGTGTAATTTATGATTTCTTATGACTAGTCAGATAATAGCTAATTTTGTGCATGAGCAATTTGGTGCAGGCATACATGTTTGTAGATGAGAGATGCATGGGTTGTTTCTTGCGTAGTGTAGGCTGTTCAGTATGTAGTATTGTAGCTTGCTAACAATTATTGTGTAAGAAGTGAAAAATGCGTCTGCGGTAAGTACAGATTACAAAGTAAATTACGGTAACAAATATTTAGTTTTTCTATAACAGTTGACAACAAATAGCTTATTATACTATATTGGTTTATAATTAATTTCAATTGGTTGTTTTGAAACAATGTATTAGCACATGGCTATCTAAGTACAGTAAATACAATTATTCCACAATAGTTTTAGAGAACTTAATTGAAAAGGTAATTTATGTTGTGCAATTACAATTACCAAGTAATTGATAATTGAATTAATATTTAATTTAGTAATTAAAAATCCGGTAATTCAATTACTCCATTGGCCGGTAATTAGTAATTGGTAATTCATACTTCTTAAACGTAATTATCCTAGCTCTGCTCCTAAATAACCATTTTGAAGAGGAGGAAATGAACCCTTGCTCTAGCGATATATATATGATTTTTTCTTCAAACGCATGTTTTTTAGAGCAAAATTTCAAATATTTTGCCTTAGGAAATCATTATAGTGACTCTAGGTTTCTGTAGTGACATTTTGTCAAATTTCCAAATCAGCATAACGTTGTAAAGCTTTGGTGTGGTGTCCATGGTGACATAAACACAAATGTGGGAGGTAAAAAATATTGGCTCCAGCCGGAAGTTAATAAAAAATGCCTCCCCGTGGTTGGAAATTGACAGTTTTTTTCCTAAAACTAGGGCGTAAAGGCCGAATTTCTATACAATGAGTAGACAGAAGCATTTAGAACTTGAAATATATCTGCAAACACCAAACATATTTATTCTGACTATTTTACATTCCATGTATGATTGGTCCAACACCTTAGTTTGCAATTTTCACCTGCTAAATAATTATCCTGCTGTTAGACACAAACATCCTATATCTAGAAATTTTCACTTTAAACTGAATTGTACGTTTCAGCTTAAATTTATAAAATATCTGCTTGAATGCTGTCACTTCTTTCAGCCTTGTGTTTGTTGCGTTAAAATAGCTGGAGCGTGTATCGTATAAAACTATATTTTTCCATCTGCACTCATTTATTATTAAAAGCAGAAAAATATATTTGAGCACAGCTCATTTTGTTTTTATTTTAAAAGTAACTTTGGAGTTAAAACATTTACATATCCAGACGTATCTCGGAAATGCATTCACGAAACACCTTAAACAAACAAGTCTACCGCTGATAATCTCTCGTCTCCGTAAATGTAAATTAACTTCCTCTTTGCTTGTCACGGAAAACTTGTTTACCAAATGCTAACTTTACAATCATTGCACATTGGAGTATCTCTGGAGATTCTTAAGAAATTAGTTTAGTTTATGCCAATCTAGCGCATGTATTTCGTCTAATGCTAACTTCTAACGGTAGAAAAATAACCTAACTTATTTAATAATTGTAAATAAATTAAAACTTTTTATATTCGCCTCAAATTTTCTTCACTTCTAGTATTATCAAGGGAAACATTGGGATTTAGCAATATCGGCCAAACTCTTTACTAACGCCGATTCTTTCGCGTCTGTTAGTCTGACTATAATGCGCAATTCGCCCTTTATTAAATGAGAACGTTGAGACACAAGAACAAAAGAACACAATTACTGTTCGTATTGAGGCGGCTTGCATTATAAGCCCCCTGCGGTTTCGATTAATATTTCTAGGTTGTTGGCGAATTCGTGGGAACGAATTCATTGTTGCGAAAATACAAATCAATAGATGTTTCGAGGAGAAATTCCAGGCCTTCCGTTTTTACGAATTTTAACAACAGACAGGTTAGCAATGTTTTGAAAGTGTGATACATATCTAAGAAGTGTATATCGTACAGTACGCAACATAATCACCAGCGATGATAAAATACGAGAGTAATTTAAAATATGCCGATAACTGCCTCTCGATCGCAATTCTAGACTGACGTAAATTTAGATTCTTCTATTTCATCAGTTTAGATTTGGTAGATGACCAAGACGATAATGAATTGAAGTAAGAGGTTAGTCTAACAAGAAGGGGACAATTTGTTTAGAAAATAACAAATACTCTGGTAAACCACACACTTATACAGGATGTTTCAGAACTATGGGTTCAAACTACTAGGGAGTATTCAGTGCGACGGTAGAAGACATTTGAGTATAGGAACCTATGTCCGGAATTGTCTCCCTGGGGAACTGGGACTCTATGACGCGTTATGACAGTTTAAAACATTTGAATGCATTTTATTTCTACCTTTTGTACATAATATCACTACTAATTGTCCAAAATGTCGCCCTCCAACTGCAATACATCGGTTTGAACGTCGCACATGATTTCGGCGGACTCCACTGGAAATTTGATAGTCGTTTTGAACGACCTCAAATGCAGCTGTAATTCGCGCAATCAAGTCTTGCTCAGTTTCCACTGGAGTTTCGTAGACTAGAGACTTTATATATCTCCACAGAAAAAAATCTAGTGGCGTTAAGTCGGGCGATCTGGGAGCCAAGAAACTGGACCACCTCTGTCAATCCAATGTTTTCCAAACTGCTCATTCCCATACTCACGGACTTGTACAGCAAAGTGCGCTGGAGCCCCATCATGCTGAAACCACATGTGTTGTCGAACGTTTAGCGGAACATTTTCAAGAAGCTCCGCTAAGCCTTTTTCAAAGAAACACCTGTAGACAGGTTCCCATAAGCGATCTGGTAGCAGATATGGCCCAATCAGATGATCGTCAACAATACCAGCCCATACATTGACGGACAAACGTTGCTGATGTGCTGTAGAAAATATCACATGTGGATTCTCTTCGACCCACACATGGCTATTCCTACTGTTGAAACTGCCGTCTCGTGTAAAGCAGGCCTTATCCGTCCATAGAACAGAACGTCAAAAATTAGGCTGCTCAACGATTTGATGAAGCAGCCACTGACAAAACCGAACTATTAGCTGATAATCGTCTGCAGTTAATCTTTGAAATTCTTGGAAATGGTATGGATAAAGTTGTTGCTCATGTAGCACCCCCCAAGCGAAAGCATTACTCCCATTCATACCTTGTGCGTGCTAATCGAAGGTTCGTCTGCAACTCGTTGAAGGACCTCTTCTTCAAATTCGACCGCGCTTACTGTGCCATGCATGTTAGGTCTAAACATGCCTGTCTCGATAAATCTTCGGTGAACAGCAATACACTTTTCATATCCAGGATGATGCCTTTCGGGGTAACGTTCTTCATACAATCTGGCCGCAGCTCTTGCATTGCAGTTTGTTGCTTCATATGGCAGATGCATATCCGCCAATTCTTGCTAGATTTAGTACAAAATGTTTACGTTCATTATCAGTACATAATTATAGTGAGTACGGAAATAATTCCCATTAATTGGCTTAATTGAATACCAAAATAAAATTTAGAAATTTGCACTGAAACGTTTTTAGTGGAATAACGGATATCACAGAGATTTTAACTATAGGCATTAATTAACCATTCTATATATACACGCTGAAAAAGTCAGAAACAATTTTCATTCTGATTAATCTGTTTGAGCCGCGTAACGTGGATGTTCAGGTTTTAAGTGCTGGTCATTAAACTGATAGACGGATGGATTTTAGCTGTCAGTTGCTCTAAATTTTTATTTGAGTGGCGAAGTTGAATATGTTTCGCTAAATTCAGGAAATCATTGCTTATTGCTGCCTAAAACTGTGTATATTTAACCATGAAATAAACGATTTTAATATGAACTCCTTGAAAATATACCTTGAAGTTTTAATAGGTTACAACTTTCAGCGCTTCTAATAATATTCGTGCTCCAGAAAATTAAGGTTTCAGGGACAATCGGCTAATGTTCGATGGACCGTTATCAAAGCGGATAATAGGATCCTATTCTTTTGTTCGAACTTGAAGTAAACGTTTTCAGGCCCATGGAATCATTTCCCGCAGGTTTGGAAGGTCGTCGACACTCCCCAAGTGTTCGACTCATTGTGGATTATTTAAATTTACGCAAAGTTGGATTAACGGGAATGACTCTGTTTTATGGTCCATTCGCTTCTCTGACAGGACAACGAGCATGTGAAAGATATATTCTGGCACTTTAGCCACTTATTTAAGGGCTCAGTTCATCTAATTTCCATATAATCTGCCCTATTTCGGAAATTTCACATTTCCACTAGTATAATGAGACTAAAAGAATGACAATAAAAGCCTGACTGGAAATTTTAAAAAATATTAGGACTATGATTATAATGGTTTACGAACGCAAAGAGAATGAGAAAGTAGAAAATAGTTAATTCCAAATACAATAGACCATAAATTAATACTAATAGACAACTTCAACTTAACGGTCGCCAGAGAACATACTAGATGGAGAGGTGTAATTGGAACATACGGAGAAGACACAGTTAATAACAACAGATATAGGGCTGTAAGAATTTTGTACATTACAATTATTAATTTCTCAAGCATAAGCGAACATATAAAATCACAAGGAAAGTACAGCTAACAAATAGGTGTAAAAAATTAGTAATGGTGTATATAGTAACATAAACACACAATCCCAAAAAGCCAAATGATGTAAGAAGTAAAAGACGCAACGAAAATAGCTGAAGATAGCGCAAATGATAACAATATAGAAGTTAGTAACAGTACAGCGAAGAGATGGAAAATACTCAAATAAATTGTAACATCAATACACAAGCGGTGAACACCAGCCCTGCCTAGCTCAAACCTTCGGCAGAATATAGCGTGAATAAGGACCAGGCGGCAGTTCTTAAGGTTATATATATATATCTATATATAAGTTCCTTTTACTCCTCTAGGGAGCATAGGGCCTCCACAAAGTGTTGCCACCGGGTCCTATCGGTGGCTAATGCTTTTACTTCCCCCGAGGAAACTCCCATGGCCTCTGCTTCTTTTAGTAGCGATCGCTTCCATGTTATCTTTGGCCTACCTCTTGCTTTACTCCCTTGCAGGTTCCAATCGAGTGCTTTTCTTGGAATACTACCTGCAGGTGTTCGAAGTGTGTGTCCTACCCAATTCCATTTGCGTAGTTTAATTTGTATGACCATTTTCTCCTCCCTGGTTTTAGTCCATAACTCGGTGTTGCTAATTGTGACAGGCCAATATATATATGTAATATTCTTCTCAGGCACTTATTTACGAAGACTTGCATGCTGTGGGATATTTCTTTTGTCACTTTCCAGCTCTCGCAACCATAGAGTAGTATGGACTTTACGTTGGTACTGAACAGGCGCAGTTTTGTGTTGATGGAGTATTGCGGTGAATTCCATATCTTGTTGAGGATACCGAAAGCTCGTCTTGCTTTTGCTATCCTGCTTTTCACGCCAAAGGAGGCGCCTCCATCCTTCGTAATGATGCTGCCCAAGTATGTGAAACTTTCAACCTCTTCTATAATTTGGTTCTAACATATAAGTCTGTTGGCTGGATTGATTGTTGATGCGCATCTCTTTGGTTTTCTTGATGTTAATTTGTAGGCCAACTTTGGCTGCCTATTCTGACAGACGTTTCAGTTTAGTGTTCATGTCTTGGTATGTATGCGCCATCATACAGGTTAAAAAATACATAATATATTAATTACAACACAATAGGGCGCCAGTCGTTATGCACAACAACAAAACAACAAGTTTAGCTAACAAATCACTTCACAACCTACCTTGGATGTCATTTGCTTCACAATTCTAAACTCAAAAACGAGCAACTTTGTGATGGGTTATAGGAACCAATAATACCAGTAACCGTAAAACTAGATTTAATTATTACTAAAGGGTATCGTAATTATTAAACATTATAAATATGAGAAGTAGGCTCAGTAAGAACAAGAAATAGCAAGTAACATATTTAATTCCAGGTAAAAAACTGGCGCACCACAGCAGCAACATTGTAATATACCGGGTGTTCATTCTCAAAGTCGAACATAGAGAATTAACATTAGTGCATTCACTCGTTCTTCATTGAAATAATTCATTTTTCTGTAGATAATTTTAACAGACGTTGATAGAAAATACCTGATTTACGCCAACTAATTACCAATTTTTTTGACAAAAGCTATCGAACTTGAGAAGCAAGGCATAGCATATTTAAAAATTCTCAAGCTTTAAATTAATATTTTAAAATAAAAACCTCATCTTGAATATTATTATTGGTATCATTTGATGCGCAATAATTTTATCTTTCCATTGATACAATTACCTTCCCTGTAGGTTGAATTGGCGAGCAGGAATTGGCAAAAACGTTCAATACAATGTTAATCGCCTATGTTCGACTTTGAGAACGGACACCCGGTATAATTAAAGATGCCAAATACCAAAACTATGATATTAAACAATTATCATGTGGTAAAACAAATTATTAAGATTTAGGATGCCATGCAAACATCTTAGCGGTTCTGCAGACAAAAACAGCCCGATCTCAGGCTATAATAAAACTGCATAATACTTAATTTGAATTGAAATGTCCGGCGTTCGAAGTCAAGCAACAAAAAAAACTAAACCGCAACTTGTACACGCTTCGTGCGTGATTTTAGTACTGCGTGGTTATCTGGAACGCTTCGACTCATGCCTCCACCATGTGGAACGTGGACTACGAGGGATACATGCGGCTCATAGAACGCCGGCAAGGCACCTTCAACGCAAGAAGTTCAGCAGGCCGAAAATGTTTGACGGGATCATCTCTAGCAACGTCGTCCAGGTGCGTGCAAGATGTAAACGCCGCAGTATTGTTGCAGCGATAAAGATGCACCATAAAGATGCAGCAAAAAGTCTAATTCCCAAGAACCCTAAGAATCAATATGTGTTTACCCAACGATAGATAACTGGCCAAAGTTTATGTGTGCGGCTTAAATTTTATGCTCGCACAAGAGATTGTAAGTGAAAACATTTTGCCATCACCAAATACACGCCCTGCTTGAAGTCGGGGTACACGTGGAAACAGATCCCAGAGGCCACGAGTGGAATTTCCCGAAGACGATCTCTCCCTTCGATTGCTAAGCGGAGAAGAACACTTGTGTTTCAAAAATTTAGCTACCTGCGTCTTATAGCAAAATGCGAACGCCAAATTTCTAACTCCAAAAAATACACCGAACGTCACAAAATATTAATAAAAACGGTTTAAAAAGTGTGTGGGACCAGCCAAATTGAAAAAAGTGGGAGACACACAGTATGGTGGAGTGATGCAGTTAGGAAAGAAGTTAAAGAGAAGATGAAGAGTTATATATTAAGAACAAAATAATAAGAATATACAGAACAAATAACAAAAATGAAAAAACTGTGTATGAGGCTAAAAAGAGATTTTGGAATGAGTTTGGCACGATAATTACGAAAGAGATAAGGTTAAAGTAAGTGAAATACAAACAAGTAAATACCTTGTTAGAAGACAAAGAGATATTAAATAGATGGATAAGACCAGGGCCTACTACTTCACAATAATGCGCACCAGAATACAGACAGAACTGATGCAAGATACTGAACGAACAGCGAGCAACAAATAATACAAAATATGGATGAAGTAACAAAAATAAAAATTCGAAAAGCAGCCGGATGCGATGAAGTAAATTTATGGGCAACAAAGGAATCCAGCCTGAAAACTTAAAAAGTTGCCAGCGGAGTCGACCACAGCAATAATCTTAACGATACACAAGGAAGGCGATACGAAAGACAGCATAAACTATAGAGGTGTATGCCTACTTTGTGTAGCTGTCAAAGTGTATGAAAATATATGAGAAAATAAATTAAGAGCTGTCCTTGAAAATAACCTAGACTACCTGGAAGATGTGTGAAAGACATACGTTCACTCTACATCAAATGGTGGAAAAAATACTAAGCACAGACAAAACGACTTTCTTGTGTTTGATTGATCTGCGGAAATCTTTTTATCTGGCAAGCTATGATGTGGGACTACGTAGAACGAAAAAGTGTGCACATTGAACTATTAGAAACGATAGAAAGTGCATATTCAATATCGGGCATTGTAAGGCATAACACCCTGTCATGCAGACGTTATAATTCATAACGCCAAATTTTTTACTACTATTTTTCGCATCTCTCGTTATCCAATTAAATTCAACGATTTTTCAAAATTCAATTAATCATGTGTTTTTATAGTGGCAAAAAATTTAAATTTGCCCTGGAACTTTATCACTTCATTTTTGCCCCATCGACAATTGGCTATACTAAACAAGTTGTTATTTCAAGAACGGCATTTAAACTGTTATACGTCAGTATAAATGTCATATTTATTACGTCGCGACACAAAATGTATTTCGGGGTTATGATTTAGCTGAGTAAATCTCTTACTCAACATTTGTTGATTTTCGGCTAGGTGATCAAGTTAGTTTGTCTGGTGACGTTATCAAAACAACAAACTTTCATACAAAATGTTTACAAGCAAAAGCATTCGCCCTTAATGCATTATTACCGATCACGTACCCGATGCGTCGATGAGTACACAACAGTGGCTTACATCCAATAAAATCTCTCTGATCCATTATTTAGGTTACTAAGAAAAACTACTAAAACGTAAAATGTTGTATACACCACGGGAATCACTTAATTTTTATAGCCCCCGGACATAAACAAGTTCATAATGCCGTTGGTACATAAATAGCTATTACATTGAAAACTTCTGCTGAGCCTGTATTCAAGCTCTCCGATAATGAGACTTAAAATTAAAAGTAAAGGTGCGATAACATTAATTTCTAGAATGAACTTTATTGTTAGTGGACCTTTGTAGTAATATGTTTAAATTTAAAAAAAATTTAAATTTTTGAGACATTGGCTGAATATGGCCATGCAAAGTCGATGGTTAATTCAATTAATTGAAAATTGAAAATCTACTCGTACCGATGCCAAAGTAGACACTGTTTTGGAGATTGCAGACATATTTCTCGGACTTTTTCTATTTAAATTTTTTTTGTCAAAGGCCTTACAGCAAAATAGGGGCATCCTATCTCGTATCGAAGTACTATCCAAGACAAAAACACGGGTACAGGTTTACTTATTTATTTATTTATTTCTTTTGCACTTAGCCAACAGCCGTTAGGCCAATTATAGGCGTCGCTGTACATTTATGGGGACTTCCAACCCCACTAACGACTGTCATGATGTTATTATGACATCCGGGACCAACTATTTCCATGGCAGCCGTACCACGAGGCGCCGAGAGAAGCAGCCGTGAAACTCCCATCCAAATTCTGACCAGAAAGAGCGTTGCTTAACTCTACTGATCGTACGTGAATGCTTGTTCAAGCTACACCAACCGGGACCCAGTTAATATGTTTTATTTTGAATGTAGCTGCTTTCAGAAGTATAGTTGCCAGGTATTTCTAAATCAAATACCAACTTTTAGTAGTATCGTAGGGCTTGTGGTAGGAAGCCTGGTGTCAGAGTTTTCAGGTTGCGTAAGGGTCTCTGACTTAAGTTAACTACTGTCACCGACATTACAACCGGGACCGACGGCTTAACGTGCTCTCCGAGGCACGGCTGGCTGCGATTTTACTACACTATAGGTCAGACACTCATCCGAGTGCCGACTGCCGCGAACGTTGCTTAACTCTCGAAACTGTCTGACCAGTCCTTAGAGCAAGCGGCTATGCAACCAACTGTCAACTTGTTTAGACGTTAAGCTTTATTTAAGCTAATTAAATAATGCTAAAATCTCTATCAAGAGTTGTCCCAGTTTCTTGTCTTGTATAGTACATGCAGTACAATATTTTACAATTATTGCCGGTAATTCATGCAAATAGTTTTTGAACGGCTGGTCCATAAATGTCTTTAAATTCCGATCAATTATTTAATTTGATGGTTTAAATGTGGAAGCACGCTTGAACAGCTAAAAGATCGAGTACTATTTAAATCCTTAACTGCTAATGTTATATCTCCTACTACAGTTAACGATTTATCTTAGTTGTTGGGGGTTAGTTTGCAATTTCTTCCAAAGGAAGGGGCATTTAAGGTCTTTAGAATAACGATCGAGAAAATAAAGGAGAATACAAAAAATTTAACAGTAAAATGGAAAGATATAGGGAATAAGAACGCAACATAGACAAAGAATATAAATACATTGTTTTAGCCGGACAAAAACCTCTCAAGCAGGGAAGATCATTACCAAAAAAACAAGAAATGTATAAAACACTATACCGAACAGACAATGGATTGCATATATCAAAATCGTCTTGAAGGAGGAGAACTGTAATCTTTATATATATAATTCTTCTGTACGTGTGTACGTGACTGAACTCCTCCTAAACGGTTGGACCCGGTAGGTGGCGCTGCAATCGGGTTCTAGGAATTTTTTTTAAAATGTTTGGACAAATTTCTTTTTATTTTTTTTAAGATCTCTCGCATATCTTATAACATAAAATCGGTGCTCTCTTTGTATGTTTGCGTGTTTGTTTGCGTGTTTGTTTGCGTGTATGTTTGCCTGTATGTTTGCGTGTATGTTTGTTCGCTATCTCCTCCGAAAATACTGGCCCGATTAAGTTGTATGAACACCAAAAAAGTGCATATAGATAACTCAGCAAACTACTGCGGAATGGCGGTCATACCTACAATAGCCAAAATATGTTCTTGAATCCTAGAAAGAGTAATCGAAGAAATTTTTTTTTCTCGTGTTGCAGAAGTTTAGTCTGCAGATAAATACACCCAGCTTTCATTCCATCTTCTAGGAAGCCAGGAAGGCCAATCGGTCTTCTTCAGGGTGGATTTTCATTTCTGCCAATTTTCGGTTTTCTATCTTCAGCCGCCCTATCTACATGTCCATTTCGCTCTCATTTTCCTTATCGGGACCATTTAACTACATCTTGGACTTCAAAGGTGTTTCCTGTAGAGCTGTTCTTCTGTCCATCTCTAAGTGTTACTCCTTTTATTGATCTCAGCGTCTTTATTTCTGCCGGTCTGATTCTCTGCTAATAGTTTTTACTTCCTTTCTCTAAAAGACGAAGGAAGTATTGTAATGACGAAAAGATCACATTCACAAATTTCTTCAGATCTTCACGTTTCAGGGTCCCTGGATTACGCAAAACAGGTTTTCTCAATTGTGCCTAGCTGTCAGTCTGTCAAAACACGGAAGACGACATTTTGCATGCAGATTATATGCCTTCTTGGAATGAAACCCAGAAAATTTGCGTAAAATATATACAGGGTGAGCACCTTAAAAAATATATTTTTAAAATTTTTGCTTTACCTTAAAAATAGATAAAAGTAATAATTTGCAAATAGTACAGGCTTTACACTTGAAGAAAATGGGAGCCAACTAACACAAGGTAAATATGAAAAGAGTAAAAAAGAGCCATCAATAAGTGTGTTCTGTTTAAAACACCCGCGCATAGCACAGATACGTGAGATCCTGCATAGACCAGTGAAACACACGGGTGAAACTGAAATCGCATTCGTAGGCGCTGTAGTTCCAATCCGACCACCGGTAATGTTTTTATTTTAAAATAGATGTAATTTGCACTGTCAAGTGTTTCCTTTTATTATTTCAGTATTATTAAGAACGTTAACATATTTTTATCCCTCATTTTCTTTTATTTTTAAAATTGTTTAGTGTCACAACGTTCACTTGTGAAAGAAGTTTTAAGTAAAGCCATTTACAGGTTTTTAAGTTTCAGCACGCGTTTCGGTATGGTATGGTAACACATGGCCTACAAGGCCTTTCTAAATTTTCATCATACTATCGACATGCGTGTATGTGTTTTTCCAACCTGATATTCTTAAAACTTTTATAACAGGCTGTGGTCATTTAATATTTCAACCCCCAAATAACTAAAGTTCATAACCTGCTGTATAATTTCCTTTTCTAATTCTAAGTTGCATCTTATTGGCACTTTTGGCGCTAATAAGACTTTGGTTTTTTCCACTGCGACTTCCATATTATATAGCTTAGCTGAAAAGAAAAGCCAACAAATACTCGGAGAAGCAAGCATGGTGACATCCAAGCCAGTAAAAGGTATTTACTCTAAAAATAGCCATTAAGAAACCAGTGCTTTAATAATAAAGATTTAAAGAGAGCACCTACTACTACAACAAGCATTAGACAAGGGTGGTTGTCTTCTACCCTATTGAAAATGTACTCTAGAAGGGTGGACGAAAAAATATAAAAATGTGGAACTATGGGTAGGAGACAATACACTATGCAGTCTTTATTTCGAATGAAAACTGAATACTGTATTCGACTATTAAATTTCTAGTAATTTTATGTAGAAATAATGTGACGACCCTCTAGTATAACAGGGTTGCTATGGATAAAACCAAATTCGAATCTAAATTGAAGCTAAATACTAATCATACTAAAACTACTGGATTACACGCACATATCTATTCTTAACAATTTTAGAATAAAATATTCATCTTGGAAGTGAATCCATTTTAAAATATCTGGAAGTATAGATCCTAAACAAAAAATTACATAGGCTACATTTTATAGTTATTGGGTATACAAGTAGTGTTATGTGAAGCATTAATACCAAAATTTTTTGTTTGAAACAGTATGTTTGTTTTAATCTTTTCGGTTGCCAGGTGACATCAAAACACGGAAGACATTAAACATTATCGCTAAATCAAAACTAGTTGAGTTATGGTAATCAATAGGTCACTTGTGTGTAATATTGATATTGCGTTTGTTAAAATCGTGACAGTTACAGGGCGTTTATTGATTGTATTGGATAAACACTCTCTACACATCCATTACTGCAGGTGACCTGTATATGCCAATTCTGTTTGGCATTTTTATAAATGCTGATAAAAATAATCCAATTAAAATTGAGGTAAGCTGGAATGTGCCTTTCTGTGTAGATTAACTTGAAATATATTTGTTCTGATTGAAATTATCAAACAGCTGTTAATTTCCTTCAGAGCTAGAACTCTCCAATCCATCTCTCAACTTATCTAACTTCTCGTGCTAGTTCGCCGATACCATAAATCTCGCCCCAGATCTGCAGAACACCTAACGCGAACTGGTATTCGTTAAAGTCGACTGTATGCAGTTTTTGTTGTCACAGCTACTTTCTCGACAGTACGATAATCAAATAGTATTTACCATTATTGGTGAGCGGATGGTCAAGTGAGCAAATGCTTGACTCTCAGGCGGCCGGCCCGGGTTCGATTCCCGGCGACTGCACTAGGATTTTAAAAATCTTACGCTTCCCGGCAACTACGCTAATACCTCTGGCAGTTATTAACCTCTAACAAGGGGACTCTTCCTCTATTTCAACGGGCAAAGCTATCCACCTACCCGGTTTACGAGCAAAGAGGGCTCATAGAACCACACTATTATGGAACTAAACAGGCAACTGGCCTAAAGTGAGAGGAAGAAGAAGATTATTATTAGGCAATATTGTATTATTTCTAGTCCTTAAATGACCTCCAATTACTTCTACTACGGTAGAATTAACGTAATTATCCTGTAAAATTCTTATACAGAAAGACATACTTTTAAATATTCTTCTATTTGAATAAAATGATGTTAGGAAATAATTAGAAACTGCAGAAATGTTTTTAAGAAACTGTTTTGCGTAATTGGGGGCTTTATAATTTCAGTAACAGCAATACTTACCCATTAATTGGAAACTACGAAAAGTGTAGTAAAATGGTTATGTCGAATTAGAGATAGATTCGCATTTTAATGCTCTGCATATTTCAGAGTAAAAGTAAAGATGCATCTAGTTTTCGTAAACGTCTTTATAATAAAAGATAAATTTGGCGCTCTTATAAAGATGCAATACTTCTAAGCTTGCTCTATTAATTTTCTTCAACAACCAATTAAAATGTATGGTACAACATGCTTAAAGTGCAGGCTTGACTTCAATGTGTGATGTCCCATCTTGTCGAAACCATGTTAGAAATACGTGCATACTCTAGCTTACATAACCAGAAACCGCATTTACCATTTTTCAATCTCGCATGACAAATAAAAATGCTAAAAAATATTTCGATATTGGGGTGATTTTCTTGGATTTGTCTAGTGTGTACTCTACCAACAGCACAACGGCAGGGTTTAAAAACAGAACCCTTTTATTCAGTATTGAGTCTGTTGTTTTGTTAATAACTGAGGTTTTGAATAGATTAGCATTTATGTTACTAGCAACTAAGATTTATAAAAGTTCATATTACTCTGCCATTCTCAATGTAACGTTTTTCTGGTATCGTATCTTTGTTGTCTTGTATTTTGAAATTCTACGGGTTACCTTTATTAATTCTTGCATTTGTTACATTCCAAAAGTGTAATTAGCATGGAAATTAATGTGATGTAATATACATGGCAGTGTAAAACGTTTTTTATTGGAACGTAATCGTTGCGTTTTTATTTCGGTGGTTTTTTCCTGAAAAGATGTGGCGTTATTTTCGGCAGAATTCTGTGAACTGTGCTCCAAGTTTAGCTCTTAGATTCAGATTTCGTAAGTTTTATTTGTGGAAGCTTCGGTGGTATGCGGGTTCGAGCATTGGGTACTTCTTGCGACATTGCATCCGAGTCCTAAAACGGGCTTTGATTACAGAATTTCTTGTCGTCTTGGTTGATCGCCTCTAATCTACAGGGTGAGTGCAATTTCTTCAATTCCAAATTGTGAAAACATAATTTCAATCAGCTAACTCTTGTCCGGGCTTTTTAGTGTGGCCTACGGGGTGAAATAAGTCACTTGCATGGTACAATTTAGCAACTATTCCGGTTGCTAGAAAATGTCACTACTATCGTCATCCGAGTCTTTGGTGGTTTCCGAGATCTTTCAGCACAAGTACAGGGAAAAATAAACTGTAACTGTATTAGATTTGCAATGGAAAATTTGATTGGTTTTATATTTGTTTGTGTAGTTGTATCCTACTAAATCGTATTAAATTGGGGTGCCCCTTTCAAGTAGGTAACGCACAAACAAAATTCATTACATTTCCGTACTGGTTATTATATGCAGCGGTGTTTAATAAATCTAATGCGCATGCTTTGATGATTCAATGTTCGATTTCGTTAATGCTACCTTCTTTATTTGATATGTTGTGTTATTGACTGCTGCGATTAATCTGAGTTTATAAGTTCTTGACCTATCTGAGTATATTTGTTCTACTTGAAAGACTTGTTGGCGATTATTTTATTTGGTAATTACATCATTTACAGAACTATTCGCCCTGTCCACTGGGTCTAGCTGGCGAGCCCTCACATATACTCTCGTAGTGTAGCAATATCTGAATACAACTAGGGAAACTATAGTGAACAACTTTGGGTGCTAACACATTTTATTGTACTAATGAATTGGTGTGCTTTGACAGTGGGTGTATTTTTCTATACGTTTGCTTATTCGATTACTTAGCTTTCTGCCTTAGGAAATGTCTGTAAAAACATCGTGATATAAAAAACCTTCTGAATACCTTGTTTACAAAAATTCTGTTTGTTACTTTAAAGATATCAATTGCACGTATAAGTATTTTATGAAAAAGGCACTTAACTACAAAACTACCAAGGTATTATTTCCTGTCAATATCGTAAGTAAAAAAATTACACGCTTTAACTAACCTAGGACACGATCGCGACACTTTTGCCATTAAGAATCGTTTACGCTACTGAATTACGCTGGTCTCCACCGTTAGGTTCAAGGAAATTTCAAGAAAAATCGAGCGATATATCATTTGAAAGAGGTTCGAATTCTCTATTCCAACATTACAAAATATTTCTGTAATTTCAGAGCAGTATTCCATTAGCCACCGTTCATGACGCAGATTGAGTCTAGTTGAACATGTTGAATTGCAAATAGGAGTACTTGTACCTACTAGTATGTTGCCGCAGTTTAAATAGTTGAATCAGAAATCGCATACAATGAAAATGCTACTAATTAAAAGTTTCGAAGCAAATCACTGTCATCACTGAAACAGGCTCGTGTTAATCAAGCGCTCTTGACGGTGATGTGTTTGACTTTTATTTAGCGCAAACTTGCTGCTCTTCATAAAGTTTGGTTTTTATAATAGAAGCATTTATTGCCCATGAAATGTGAATAAAGGACGGAAAGTAAAAGAATTTAGTTGAAAAAGCTTTTACGTAAAATTCATTTATTTTGTATTAGGATAAATGAAGTTAAACCTAGCAGGAATCGCTTTAAAAATCGCACGACCCATGCGGGAGGTTACTGATTTAAAGCAGAAGGTTGTAAATTCTGATTTAAAAAAGTAGTCCCAATATTTCAGTCGAGACCTTATCGAATCCCGTGTATGGTGACGTTTCCTCGTTATTATAATCTACCCATAACTTTGCTGTGCCTCGTTTTTTGTTCCTAAAAATGACACAGTAATCAAGTTTTGAGGACTTGGGAAATTAACTATGTAGACCTAATCACATGTGTCTACGACAGTGCTTTTCTCGATTAGAGCGGTTGTAGATTTTGAACTGCTGCACCTTTTAGTGTATAGTATTATAATCTACGTACGCAGCTATTCACCTTTCTATGATTGCATTGTGTTAATACAGCTTGAAATGTAAAAACTCGCATGTCCGTTGTTGTAAATTAAACTGATCATTGTAAATACAATTTTTTAAGGCCAATATCATACCAAGAAATGCAATTATATACAATAAATAATTGGAACAATAGGCGAATAATCATTGTACTGTTGTATATTGCACTATTTAAAAGTTGCTCTTTCACTGTGATACTGTGCATAACTGCGAAGTTATACGACAAATGTAGGTCTACGCGTCTCTTTTCTTCTTTGTTTAGCAGTTTTCTATCTGGTGGATATAGGCCTCTCTCATGTTCCTCCGATTTTCGCCATTTTGTGAGACTCCATACTAGTTTAGCCCTGCTATTCTATTACGTAATATCATAACTCCATCTCATCTGAGGTCTTCATACTCTTTGTTTTTCTTCGTATGGCTTCCATCTGATTACCTTTCCACTTCATTTTGTCTGATCCTCCGGCTACTTGTCCTGCTCAGTGCCGTTTTACTGACGTTACCCATTTTACTGACGTCCCCTACTTTTTTCTTCGTATTATCCATGTTTGTCTTTTGGTTCTTTGATGTAATTTGTAGTATTTAGCTCTCTATTGCTCGCCGGTGGGCTTTTAACTTGTTAAGTATTTCTTTTGTAAGGAGCCAGGTCTCCGCTCCGCATGTTACGACATTGTTTGTACAGTTCCAACTTTTAAGGAGATGGGTATTTTCATAGACATTACGTCTTTTAACTTCTCCTAGGCTGCCGAGCCCTGTCGTATCCGTCTGTTTATTCCTAGCGCTGGATTTCTTTTGCCAATTGTATTGTTTGTTGGGGTACATAATTGTAGGCTCTTTCTATCTCGCCGTTATCTATCTTAATTTTCGCAGCTTCTTTCTCCATTTCTTGTATATTTTTCATGTATATAGTTTTATTAAAGTTTATTTCAAGGCCACTTCGTGTTGAAGTTGTATGAATATTTAGCAGCATACTTCTCAGTTCTTCTTTTGTCTTCGTTAGAATCACAATATCGTCCGAAAATCTTAAATTATGTAAGATGTAACAGTATCAAATGGTTTTAACAACACTCAAGGGTACGGAAGGGCCACCTATTTTATCATGTCCAGGAAATGCCAACACTTGCCCTGGAATTCTCGAAAACAGGTCAATAGCCGCGGCTTAATACGCTTAGGGAGATGGGCGTGGTCCTAGAAATGGTACACCATAGGGGCAAGCGTGACGATGGCTGTTGAAAAATAATAGGGCGGCACGGAATTCCGACTTTGGATCCAACGTTTGGCAGAACCCCGAAAGCTAAACGGGGAGAATATATGTACAGCTTCACGACTCCCCGTACTGCAACGACAAGAGCCCTCACCCACCTGAGACGCTTACAACTTCTTCCAGGCTTCACCTCACATCGAGTTTACACTGCGAATAACTCAGAATGAAAATAAGCATTCGGGGAAATCACAATACAACATATAACAATTGTCGAATGCAGGCTTTCACGGCCGTTGTCCATAACGATAGATTTGAACTTGACTGAGTTTCTTCAGAAGTTTTCTAAAGACAGTCTTTAGAAAACTTCTGAAGTAGACCAAGTAGAACTTACTTTTAGTTCCTCGGACGTAAAAGTACTTTTAAACCTAGGAATTAAAAGTCTCTTGCACT
This sequence comes from Agriotes lineatus, assembly GCA_940337035.1. Classification (NCBI taxonomy): domain Eukaryota; kingdom Metazoa; phylum Arthropoda; class Insecta; order Coleoptera; family Elateridae; genus Agriotes; species Agriotes lineatus. Next base: position 66,175 of record CALNHX010003792.1, on the reverse strand, counting down.
CGTATCAGTAAGGAAAACGTCAATTCCAATGACAGCTTTGGGTATTAAAAGTAATGTCTCTGAAAACGGTTGCAATACGTGTTTTTGCTAGAAATGAGTATGTGTTTCTTGTTGTCAGCTATTGTACTCAATTTTCATTTATTTCTTTTTATGTCTACTATTTTGATGGCAACGTATCACGTAAATTATTTCATGTGCAAAACATATTTTATTTTCGAGTTTTTAGTTTTGCTGTGGGTCTTTTATTGTTTTTAAATGTGAACAGTCTGTTCTATTGAATTTGAATTTTCAAATAAAAGCTGCCGGTGGAGTGGAGGGTCACGCCGTGAACGTGAGCGTGAGCGTACGTGAACGTGGGTATTTAACGCTAGCGTAAAGCATACGTGACTTGAGTGAATACTCACTCACGCGCCCATCTCTACGTCAGGAATTCTCTAGAAATAGATTCTAAAATATTCTATAGAGACATTTTACTGCAAGAATGGTAAATGCAAATGTTCCAGAAATAGATGCCATGATATTCTCAAAGTTACATCCCAAATATGTCGTTCTTATAATTTACTATTACTAAATAATTCGATAGTAGATACACTGAATTTTTAGAGTTATAATAGTTCAAAAATAGTCATAAGAACTACGGTTCTAAAATCTTATCTCCAAATTTCCCATTTTTGCAGTACGTAGCCTATATAGCTTTTGGTCATATTTTGATATGTAATTTACATCTGTGTTTAGAAAATATTGTATATAGCTACTAATTCAAAGTAGAGCCATTTGCGCTTAAACTTGACTTCCCATGCTATAAGACGAATTACCGGATTTGTTCCGAAAAGCGTCGGTCATCTACTGCAGACTTCTTACCTATGGTTTGGTGAATTATTGCACCTATCAAATTAAATTAGGATATCCTAGTATTTTGAAGTAAAACCATCTGTGCGGCACCCAAAAGCTCAAGACGTTTTCAAGTAACCACAATGTTCTCCACCTTATCATTCTTCATATGCTGAAGGAGCAGCGTATTGGTGTCCATCGTTTGTGCAGATGCACATCGCATACTGAGAAACTACCATTAGTAGAACGTGTCTATTATGGCTGATTCCGTTTTCTACTATCTCTCGAGCGAAGGTTAGGAGTATTTTGCTCTTCTCCACCTTTTGTGTATGGAGAGGTACAATCAACAACCTTGCGTTTCCCGTTGCGATGGGAACTGCATAGCTTGTAGAATCGCATTTGTATGGAGGTTATTTATTGTAGATTTTAAATTTATTTATAAATATTAAAAAAATATAACTATTAAGCAACCAGCAGTTGCGTATCAAATGCGTTTATTTTTATATTTTTCTAATGTATGCTGTATTTTGTAATTGTCAATAATAGTAGACGGCTAGTTTCGCTGATATATATGCACGCTATCCGGCGATTGTGCGAAGAGCTTATTTTGCATGCTATATACAGTACCACCTCTATAAATTGCGTTTGCCCGGTGAGCCTTCGTCGTAGGAAGAAACCCAACAATTACATTAATCTGCAGTTTTCTTTGAATACTAGATGATGCTTCTCCATGTTTGGACTTCGTTGAACCGATTCCGAGCGCTCTTGGTTAGTCATATCTTTTTTACTTGCTATGGCAAATGTATACTATTTTTTCTTGAAATTTATGTAATAAATATTTAGATGTAAAAAATTTGTTGAAAGTTGAATTTCATTGTAATCAATGTATGTACTTCGGGTTAAAACGCTAGCGTCATTACAACTTGCAATATAATTTTTGCGTTTTTTTTTTATTCACGTTTAGTTATTAATGTTCATTAAAGCTTTGGTACTTGAATTTATATAAGGTCTATTCTTCTATTCGAACTCATCGATATCACCTTTTTATGCATCATCAAGATTAAGGTTGCGAGGCAGATCTTCGACGGTAAGTTAGTTTCGTTTATATTGTTGGATGGTGCACCCTATTTTGAAATCAGTAGCATTTGCCTCCAATAGTATGCATTTATTTTAGTTGGGGTTTTGTACTTAATGAGTTTTTATATTTTTTTTGGAAAAAAGCAATCCTTAAAAATTCCTTATGTGTTTTTGACTGCTTACGGTTTTAAAACTAATGTAATCGAATATTAACTTACACTCGGTTTGTGCCCAGCCATCTAAATGCTTTATACTTTGTGGCTTTTTCGGGTATTGTCCTTAAAATTCGCTGCCATTGCCTTATAAGCAATACAAAGAAAACTTTTCAGAGATTATGTTATCGTTAGCTGGGTATTTGTAGAACAACTTTGTAATGGTAAAATTTTAATATCAAGTTTCTTGTGAAGGGTGCTTATTTAAACTTGACCAAAATTCGCTAAATTTAGTTTCAAACTGGTTGACTCGGGTAAAGCTCAGATGCCTGTGTCCGTTCTACTGACGTCTATAAATACAGGAATAATACATAAATATAAATAATGTATATATTATGTTTAACTAGGTACAAACAAATTCTTAATTAAAAATGCGATGTACAATAAAATACTATAAAACAAAATTCCTTCGGGGGAGTGGTTCAGCGTTTCGATACTTCTGGACGATCGGAAACCGAAACGGCTAGTTGATTTGGCTTGTTTGCTACTCCTGGACGCACTTGCGGCAAGCACGGAGAAGATAGCCGGATGATCGGTCTGAAACAAACTATATTCGTATCGGAACAATGGCGTTTTATTTACCTACTCGTGCGGGTAAATTACTGTTAAATACAATAAATATAAGGCTGGTTGCTATCTCTGGGGATGCATCAAACCGGGCAGGTACTAGGGATGGGCGCGTGACGTGAAAACAATCGGGTCACGGCGGGTCACGTCGTAAACGTGACTAATATTTGAAAATCGGGACGTGAACGTGAGTGTACAATCAATGGCGACCTGCCTGGGAATTAATAATTATTTCTATATAAGGGACGTGCGGACACAAGAAGTGGTTCAGCGTTTCGATACTTCTGGACGATCGGAAACCGAAACGGCTAGTTGATTTGGCTTGTTTGCTACTCCTGGACGCACTTGCGGCAAGCACGGAGAAGATAGCCGGATGATCGGTCTGAAACAAACTATATTCGTATCGGAACAATGGCGTTTTATTTACCTACTCGTGCGGGTAAATTACTGTTAAATACAATAAATATAAGGCTGGTTGCTATCTCTGGGGATGCATCAAACCGGGCAGGTACTAGGGATGGGCGCGTGACGTGAAAACAATCAGGTCACGGCGGGTCACGTCGTAAACGTGACTAATATTTGAAAATCGGGACGTGAACGTGAGTGTACAATCAATGGCGACCTGCCTGGGAATTAATAATTATTTCTATATAACGGACGTGCGGACACAAGAAGTGGTTCAGCGTTTCGATACTTCTGGACGATCGGAAACCGAAACGGCTAGTTGATTTGGCTTGTTTGCTACTCCTGGACGCACTTGCGGCAAGCACGGAGAAGATAGCCGGATGATCGGTCTGAAACAAACTATATTCGTATCGGAACAATGGCGTTTTATTTACCTACTCGTGCGGGTAAATTACTGTTAAATACAATAAATATAAGGCTGGTTGCTATCTCTGGGGATGCATCAAACCGGGCAGGTACTAGGGATGGGCGCGTGACGTGAAAACAATCGGGTCACGGCGGGTCACGTCGTAAACGTGACTAATATTTGAAAATCGGGACGTGAACGTGAGTGTACAATCAATGGCGACCTGCCCGGGAATTAATAATTATTTCTATATAAGGGACGTGAGGACACAAGAAGTGCTTTGTAGCGCATGTAGCAATAGCGCATTCGCAACGTGAAGATATTTTTACCCTTAACTTAATTTAATTTTTAAAACTGTTTAGTGTTACACAATTCCCACTTACGAGGGAAGTTCAGAGTAAAGCCCTTTACAAATTTTTATTGGTTTTAAAATTGAACATTCTGTTGTAGCTAAATTTGAATTTTGAAATAAAAGCTGCGGATCACGTCGTGAGCGGCGGGTCACGCTGTGAACGTGAGCGTGCGTGAACGTTAGTGTTTAAAGTAAGCGTGAAACGTGCGTGACGTGAGTGAATACTCACTCACGCGCCCATCTCTAGCAGGTATTGGTACGTCTCTGGAGATTAAATTCAAATCACCCAGGGCGAGGAAAACTAACAATTTTACTTTCACAAATAGTCCGGTAAATAACGACCCTGTTAGCGGCGCCCGTTACTGCTGACTGCGGGGACGTCGGGTTAGTGCATATGCATGAAGCATGCCTTTGGTCACACCGCTGGACGGAACTTCCCGCATATGGGCTAGACGCTAGAGGTTTAGTTTTTAGATGAGCTGGAATCTAGGTTTAGTTTATAAAGAGGCTATGGCAGTATTGGCTTGGGGAATCAGCTAGTGCGGGAATTGAACGGGAGTTTCTATCTACCGGTGCTATGCAAGTAAAGGATTTTTTTTTTCAGCAGAGTGGGAACCGAATCCACCGTTGCTGGTCAAGTCAGGATATTTGTTAGTAAGATGGGACCGAATCTACCGTTGCTGGTCAGGTCAGGAAATTGTGTAGCAAGATTGGACCGGATCCACTGGTGCTAGTTAAGTAAAGCACCTGAGGGGCTTCGAGGTTGCAGTTAGGATCGGAAAAGTCAGGTTCTCAAGTCTGCAGTGCTTTTAAATAGCTGGGGAAATAGCAGTTCGATATCGGACCATTTCTAGAGGAGATTTGAAAAGGAACTGCGTCGAGTATCGGTTTACGCTACGTTCGCGCATCGCAGATAAAATCGCCTTATTGAGAAAGCGAACGCTATGGAGAAGCTTGCGAAGATTGTAACGGTTTTAGAGCCATTCAAATTTCTAGGACACCATTTGTGCCTTGGGTAAATTTGATGCGGGGGTTAACGTTACAACTTTAACAGATGTAGCGCAGTATAGACTCATATGTTCTGAGAGAAAACAACATAAAAATATTTGAATAATAGAAAAAACCATTCAAAAGCATACAACTCTAAAGGTTCATTATATGTTTTTCAGAAATATTGTAGAATGCGGAAACGTTTTCTATATTTAGAAATGTTATTATGTAAATGTTAATTCTTTTTGACGATACATCAAATACTTCTAACCACCTTAGATTTTCATTACAGCTTTTATCGAAAATATTCATACCGAAACTAAGTGTTAACCACTACATTTAAAACAAAAACAAGTTTAAGATTAACGGCAATATAGCAACAAGTTAATATTTTCGATAGAGAATATATTAAGGAAATTGAATATAAATTCCATTCGGCTAAATATAGACAAAGATGAAAGATAGAAGATAAAATCTATTGAAAAGATACCATTTATGCTGTCAATAGTGGCATGCGAGATCCAAAAGTATTAACCTACTTTCATGGCTAATTTGGCATATATGTGCCTTGTAAACTTTCATTATTAAGTAATCCTGTACGAGTTGACATGAAATATACGTATAGAGCAAACAAATCATAGGATCTAGACATCTGACCACCAGAACCGTGCATTACATGTAATGCTAGAGAGAATTCACCTGTTAATCCGCTAATTTATTACCGCCTATAAATACCAGTAGCAACATTTATTTTACACGACATTAGTAAGATGCGACCTCTTCTGGAGTCGGAAATGATATGTGCATGCACATTTATAAAATTCATTCAACTCATATTTATACATTTCCTTAATCCATTTAAGCTCTGAATCGCATACGTGCAAAACTTCCAACCGCAGGCGCCGTGGTTTAAAAATTTCCATATAATGTAAATTAACCACAGTTAAAATGTGCGAAGCAAAACAAAGTTTTCAATTCCCAGCGTACCTTTTCTCACTATTAATTTTGAAAACTTTCTTACTGAGCTGAAAATTTCCAGTTGCTTAAATGTAATGTATGCAAGCTTTAATATCCAGTTTTAAACTAGATCGGGAGTAGAGCGCAGTTTACCAATATAAAATGTGAATTTAAATCATTCCTTGTGCAATCGTCACTTTATTGTTCCAATTAATAATAATTTATGAAATCTGGAAGTCCGAGAATATTCTATTAGAGGATAATATATTTGTATGGATATACATTTGCAACCATTACTTATGAAATTGCATTGAACAATGAAAATGTTATTCAGTAAAACCTTACAAACCCTTGAAATTCAATTAAAAAGGTTTTATCTTCATTTCAGTTCAACTTCGTGGGTAAGCTACTGGGTCCAAAAGGAAATTCACTCAAAAGACTACAAGAGGATACTATGTGTAAAATGGCAGTGCTAGGAAGAGGGTCGATGAAGGACAGGCATAAGGTAAGAATAATACTCTAAGAAGTTAAAACTGTTCTCCACTTATACTAATAGCACTTAATCTTACAACAGTTCCGGACGTATACAAATATAAATAAAAGAGTAATAGAAAACACGGATTTTATTTAATCAAAGTAACATAGATACCAAAAGTTTGATGTAGTGTGGTATATTTACACCATTTATTACACTGTTTCGTGACATTGAAAACATTTATATAGTTCAGAGGAGTAGTTCATGCCAGGGTGGGGTTTTATTTATTATAACCTCTTACAATCGAAACTTTCGGCTATTATAGTTAGTTACTTGGAAAGGCGATACTTTCTACGTAAAACAGGTAAAAAGTAAAAGATCTGAAGAATAAGAGTTTTCTTTCAAGATTTGGTACGAGTGTTTTTTGTAATTGTAACGAATTTTGATCTTCAAAGAAAACTCATACTCCTCAGATCTTTAAAAAAACTTTTATAGTCACAACATCAGTAATAAAGACTCTGAACCTTCTAACCAGGATACCAGTCAAATAAAAATCACTGGCTTATACCAACCATTTAACCAATAAATTAGGTCACTGCCGTTCTTAAAGAAGTAGATATTACATAGCAAAGGGTCCTTACACACAAAAATAGTTTTTACCGCTTTAAGATAAGACTCCCAGCTTGCAAAAATGTAATGTAGTATACAAACTTGTTTTGATTGTACAGAATATTACGTGGCACAAACTTATCAACAATCAAAAACAAAATAACGCAACCCGAAGAAATGCCAAATTAAAACCCAACGCTCTCGCGCTTCATGTTCGTTCAAATAAACATGACACAACTACAACAAACGCACTTTCCGTGAAATGTGCCATACAATCAATCATAATTAGAAGTTGTGGAAATAATGTTGAAATTTTAAGTAACATTCATAGGTACTCCATAAATTTTAAACCTAGGGTTAATTCTAACAACAATGCGAACACTACAATGTAGATACCGCCATTCGTTTTTGTGTAACATGTTTTAGTGTAGAATTTTTCATTAAAGCTGTCTTCTACCTGATCATTCCAGTTTTTACATTTGGTAATTTTTCAAGTTTGGCTACTTTCCAAGAAATTCATTGTACGAGGAACTTTAAAACAAAATGCACAAATGTTTATACTTGCAAGTTCACACTATAGCGATACAATACTATGGCGCACATTAAAATAACGCAATAGTTTGCAAGGCGATTATACAGTGGTGTCTACTCCGTGGGTTGGAAGGAAACGTTTTGTGTGCTTTTATGTACAAAGTTCGCGGAGCGAACTGTATATTCCCAAGTTCACGTTAGGATTCCAAACGTCAAAGTGCCTGAAAGGGGAGCGACAAAGCACTGGTCGCCAGTAAATGTTCATACAAAGGGGAAACTTTAACGTGAAGGTACATTCCGAAGTTGGGTCCTCTCTTGTGTTCTAAGAAATGAACGCCACAGCGGGTCAAGCTCATACCCTGAGCGACGTCCACATCCAAATGCAATGGAAGCTAACACCTCTGCTAACTCTGCCCTACTGCTATTTACTGACTGCTATAAGAAGAAAATAGCCCAAGCTAGAGCACAGGTGAATTTAAATACAGCCCGAAGAAGGCTTCCTTCATTTAGCCCGAGATGTTCTGGGACATGTACGAATGAAATAAATTAGCAGGCGTAGAATCCGCCGACAATGGCATGGGATTGAAGCGTCCGTAATTTATGGTTTAGAAATGCAACTCCGCCGAAAAGGCGCAGGCAACTATTATACAGAAATCAAACTGCATGCCCATACATTTACTGGGCACTTTCAAGACGCTTAAAGTGGCTTTATGACGCCAGCATAGTAAAGACGGAAAAGGAACACTGAGGAAACAATTGCAACTTTTACTTTGCGGGCTGCAAGCTAAAAGTAGGCGGAGCACAAGCGCGCGAAATATGAACTAAGTACCATAAACATCGAAATCGAATAGATGCGCAATTGAAGCGTAACAATGTGATTCGCTTATTACTCATTGTGTCGATATTTACCTTCTAACCTCACTTTCGTAAGTAACCACGTTTTATAATTTTTCAAGTTTTGCAATTACAACTATTAAGTTATTTCAGTTTTACCTGGGTAAAGGAAAAAAGTTTTCCGAAATAGTAGCTTAGGAAAAAGAGTGAGCTTTCTTTTTGAATTGCTATCCTGAACAACGCACTCCAACTATTTTCGAATGTTTTCTTTTTACAATGTTAGCAAACGCTATAATTATAAGTAACACATTTAGAGTAGTTAAATAAACACACAGAAATGCAAACATACAAAGTCGTATCCTCTTGTTCACGAAGATATCTAGGTTGATCTTGTTTACCAAGTAGTTCCAAAAATTCCTGTCAATTGCCATGTTCTTTGCCTTGTTGCAATTTGCAGCACTGCACTATCATTCAGTATTCTTCTAAGTTTTCTAACTTTTTTCTTACGAATTGGTTTTGCTTCTTATACTCTCTTAACTCGCCTATTGTTAGCTAATCTTACTAGGTGGCCAAACCATGACAGTTTTTGTTGTTCCAATTTTATTTGTAGCGATTTCACTTGGAGTTTTATTATAATGTAATCGTTTCTTACCCTGTCTTCTCTTTCTAAATTTTCTTCTTTTTTCATTCTTCTTAAAAACGTAATCTTCGCCGTTTGTCGTTCTTGTCTTTCTGCCTTTGTCAAGGCCAAGTTCTCTGCTGAATAGATTAAAGTTAGTGCATGGTTTTGTATACAATCGCTCTAGTTTGCCTAGGTACTTGTTTATTATTCAATATATTTTTGAGTAATCTTTGTTATGTTCTATGTGCTGCTCCTATCCTGTTATTTAATTCATTGTCTGTGGCTTCTCGTACGTTTATGATACTGCTTAAAACGATTAGCTGGTTCTACTGTTATATTTACTAAGTCTATTTTTATATTTATGATAATTATTGCTGTCACTTTGGTTTGTTCCACTACAACTTCAAGGTTGTAGACGCTTAATATACAGTGTCTGGCAACGATGCGGGGGTGTGAAAAATATTTCGAAAACGATGAGGGTTACATCAATATCGCTTATGTACAAGTTATAGGTACAAAGGTGGCTCACATTAGTAACATAGTTGTGATTATACAGGGTGTTTCAAAAAAGTGTAGTAAATCAAAAATGTTTTTTTTTAATAGGCCCTATACTTATGTAGCTTAAAAGTGTTGTATTGAAATAGTAATCATGTTGATATTAAGTTCTATGGGTCTAACGGCAACTGTTTTGGAGGTATGAACGATTTTATGCAGAAAAATGCTGAAAATTAGGCGGCTGAAAACAATTGAATGAAGGAAAACGTTACTACAAAAGTATATTTTTCGTTAATTACCTTTAGATTGGAAAATAGTGAGTGTGGCTGGTAATGCTATACAGGGTGCTAAAATTTCAAAGTTCATTATTTAGATTTTTTAAGCAGAACACCCTATATATTTTAATATTTTTGAATAACTCTTTGAATGAGCTTTTGTTTTCATGTGTCACTTCATAACCCTAAATCTAACTGTTTTTCAGATATACGTATTGCAAGCCCTTTTAAGATGATTTATTTCAAGGAACATCAAACATTAAATGCAACTCTTCGAGAACAATAACGAGCCAGGTTCTGATAACAATACAGCTGCTGATGAAACCAGAAATAACAAACACGGTAAAACGAAAAAAATAGGAGACAATTAAATCTGTAAAGCGTTTGTATTTAGTGGCAGAAAATGAAATATCAGGGGAAAACTCATTAAAAGTACTTTACAAAAGTACAGAGATATACAGGGTGCTCTATGTAAACTAATGTAAATAATCATATTAAGAAATTGTGATCTTTCTGTATAGCTTAAATACTCAGAGCGGAAGGAAATATATTTGAACATTTAACGCAATTACTTCTAGGATTTTAGTATATTCGCTTTTGTTTTTTTAACTGATTCAATTTGATCCTGAAATTAATATATTTCTTCATTTCTCGTTTTTTCATGTTTAGTATATCTTTTATCAACAATGACTAGATTTATATTTTCTAAACGTGACTTGGAGAGTTCAAGTTTTTAAATTATCATTTTACCGGCGTTTGTTTCTTACCCCTTCAAATGATGCATCTTAAGGAGATGATTTTTTTAGTTTTTATGTTAAAATACACGTATATGAAAACGGTAAAATTTAGGGGTATGACGTGACCTATCAAAAAACCTCATTAAAAGGAATATTCAAAAATATTAAAATATAGAGGGTTTCATTTTAAAAAAATCCGAAATGATTAAATTTGCTAAGGTTGAGCAACCTGTATAGCAGTAATACTCACAGCCGCTATTTTACACTCGAAAGGTAGTTTATTTATTTATTTATTTATTTATTTTTATGGAAAACTTACAGCTAATATACATAAATAGGTATAATCAGCAATAACTAGTAGCCATTTTACAGTTTTCGCCTATAGTTAATAATATAATAATTTTAGGCAACACAAGTTGCAGAAAAATAAAAAACAGATATTAAACTTAAATTGTTCGTTACTCTATAAAACATACTAACTTAAGAACCAAAGAACTCTGATGATACTCGCTTTTTTACCGAAGCAGAATTCGTGAAGAACAAATCAAAATCATAATTTTTGTTTATTTTGTTAAATTTATCGCTAGCTCTGTGGATGAAAGAATTTTGCCTATAGCTTGTTCGTACACTGGGCGTAGACAGGAGAATTGGATTTCTTGTTATGAATACTGGAGTACATAGAGATATTTTGCTTAATAATTGAGGACAATCTATGGAGCCGTTTGCAATATTCATTAAACAAGTAATATCAGTGACGTCCCTGCGTATTGAGAGAGGTAGAATATGATGTCGCTTACACCTTGACAAATAATCAGAATCTTTAACTCGACTTTTAAATTCGATAAAGCGTAAAAACCTTTTTTGGATGTTTTCAATGCGGGAAATATAGATTTCGTATCGAGGATTCCATATTTGCGAGCAGTATTCGAGAAGGCTGCGTACATACGCACAGTAAAGAATTTTTATAGTTTTGACTTGAGAGAAGTCAGCACATGATCTCATGATAAAGCCCAGTGCTTTTGATGCTTTTGAGACGATGTGATCAATGTGCCTGTCAAATAATAATTTTGAATCGTGAATTACACCTAAGTCTTTAATGAATTCAACTCTATTGATAAGTTGGCCTCTGAGATAATAGTTAAAATTCAGAAAGTTTATTTTTCTAGTAAACGTTATACAGTAACATTTCGACACATTAAGGTCAAGCTTATTATCGAGACAATATTGATCTAGCCTGAGTAAATCGCTTTGAAGGGCAGCTGCATCCGAGGCATTATCTATACGTTTTAAGATTTTCATATCGTCTGCAAATAATATAAATTTGGAGAAAAGAAAGCATTTTCCTATGTCCAAAATAAATAAAATATAGAGTAAAGGGCCCATTAAAGACCCTTGCGGAACTCCTGAAGGGACAGTTGTCCACCCAGATGTGAAACCATTAAGTACTACTGCCTGAGAACGATTTTCAATGTACGACTTAAACCACCTGAAAAGATTTCCGTGAATACCGGCGCTATGAAGTTTATTGAGAAGAATAGTGTGGTCTATCCTATCAAATGCCTTGCTATAGTCCGTGAAGATTGTATCAACTTGGGCCGGAACTGCCATGTTCTCGGATATATACTCATTTGATACTAGCAGATTAGTTACTGTTGAACGCTGCTTAAGAAAGCCGTGTTGTTCAGGACTAAATATTGGTTTCATCGCTGAATATATTTCAGTATAAACGATTCTTTCGAATATTTTGGCAAAAATGCACAATTTTGATATGGGTCTATAATTTTCTATTCTATTTCTAGATTCTTTTTTGTGAATGGGAGAGACGAAAGCCGATTTCCAAACTGAGGGCACGACGCCCTCTTTGATGGATCTATCAAAGAGTATAAAAAGAGGAACGGACAGACTATCAGCACAATTACGAATTAAAATTGGCGAAATGCCGTCGGGTCCAGCAGATTTATTTGTATCTATAGATTTGAGTAGTTTTAGTACTCCATCCTGATGAATTTCAATATTAGAGATGCTAGTAGGACTTATGCTAGGAGGATAATCAACTTGGATGTTATTCGTTGAATTTGTTTCCAAATAGGTGGATTGAAAGTAGGTGGAAAATAAATTACATACGCCCTCCCCCGTTTGAGCCGATTGGTCGCCATACGTCATAACAGCTGGTATTGCATTCGTATTATTTTTACGTTTGATAAATGACCAAAATGCTTTAGGGTTCTCTGAGATAGAAATTTCGATGTTAGCAGTGTAAGACTTGTAACACTGGGATTCTAGACGTTTCGCTCGTTGTCTAAGTAGAGAAAAAGTTGCGTAATCGGACAAGTTACCATAGATTTTATATTTACGGAAGTATTTTAATTTTTCTTTCATTATTTTTTTCAGAGGGGAGCTATACCATGGAGGAAACTTATCATTAAACTGCAATTTGTGTTGAATATATTTGTCGCGTAAATCTGAAATAGCAGAATTTAAAAAGTGTAGGGCATCGTCTATAGTTCCCGATGTCAATTTACTTGCCCAATCGATGTTGTTTAAACTTTCATTAATTGCCGCGTAATCACCTGAGTTGTAGAAGTATTTCATTCTACATTGCTTCTTCAAAGATGGTTGACTAATGAGATCGACTTCAATCGACAAGGCTTTGTGATGCGGGTCTTCCGGTACTAACGGGTCACAACAACTACACACTTTCAAATATTCGTTAGAAAATATTAAATCTAAAATTCTGTCGTGCGCGTTTCTAATCCCATTAAACTGGTTAAAGGAGCAAAGATCAATTGTATCTAAAAAATTAGCTTGCGTTTCACCAGTTGAGTTAGAGTAAGTAAACATACCGGTGTCACTTTGCGGGGCCCAATTTATGTTCGGCAGATTAAAATCACCCATTAGGATAAACTTACTGGACGGACTAGATAAAAATATTTCGGAAAGCTTTTCAGAAAAGTTTTTTAATTGTATTGCGAAGGAATTCCCCAGGTTCTGAGCACACAGATAGAGAGTGCAAATGTGTAGGTCGCAGGATAAGAGCGATGGGCCCAGACGAAAACTTATCGTTACCCAGATGTCTTCAGCGGAGGATCGCCACTCAGGCCTCTCGACCGCAGCAAGTCGCCGGTTCACTGCTAAAATGACTCCGCCGCCGAACGATTGCCCCATAGCAGCATACTTTCTGTCCCGTCTCCAAACTAAATATCTATCGTCAAACAACTCCTCATTTTTGATACCGTCAATAAGCCAACTCTCGGTAATTGAGATAATATCGTAAGAATTCAGTAAAACGTTTCTTAGAAATGTAGTTGTTTTTGTACGCAGCCCTCTCGCATTTTGGTAATAAATGCTAAGAGGGAAGTTGAATGCAGTAATATTGATTAATATCTAAATAATTCAAGAATATTCCCAAATAAAAGATTAACAGCAGGTAATTAAAACATGGAATCCTCATAAGAACGATTGCTAAAGTACAAAGTAGCCGATATATGTATATAAGTTTGCGGCTATTAGCAAGTGAGATAGATATCTGTACTAAATTACTTAAATGAATATTACAAATTGGTGAACTTATTATGACACAACCTACGTCCAACTCAAATAAACATGCAAGAAATCCAGTAAACATTAATACTAATGCGCTTAACACACTGACGCACCCACATATAATAGCCCAATGGTACATCAACATAAGGTACAAATTTATTAGAGAAAAAGTAATATTTAGGGCAGTTAGGCAAACATACATCCAGTTTTTACCCAAGAAATGCGAACATAAAACACAATAGCAAGCGATAAAAAGTAGTTTGGCTCTCAAACTTCTAAGAAGCAAGAAAATACCACACATGGCAAAACTTAAATAATTTCTATTATAACGTAAATTTAACTCGAAGACAAATTGTCGCGCACGAATTAGAAAATCTTTTGCAAATCTTCTTCTGCTTTGATAGAAATAATAGGGGAAGTCGCATTTTTTCTTATTAGAATTTTGCAGTGTTTTACCCACACAAACTGAAATTTTTTTTCTTTCGCCGCTAATTTTGTTTTAGTAAGCAGTCTTTTGTTATCTTCGGTAAGATGGTCATTTACAAAAATATTGTTGTTCCCTCTCAGGCCAATGTCCGTTGGTTTCAGTGATTTTATCTTACGTAAAGCCGCTATAAAATCTTCTTTGTCGTAACGCTTGTGAAAATGCACAATGATAGATTTAATTGAATCTGATTGCCTGGAGGGCACCCTGGTGATAAAGTTGATTAACTCCTTATTCAATTGAAATTTTCCCAAACCACTTATCTTTTCAACTAATTCATACAGATTTTCTCCTTTGCTATATGGGACACCTTTTATCTCAGCGTTGCTGCTTCTGAGCCACTGCTCTTTATTATTTAGCTGATTTTTTAGTTGGCTAAGTTGCTCCTGCAGAGAAGTTACATCTTTATCACTTTCTTCCAAGTGTAAGACTCTTGCCTCCACCGAATTCAATTTAGTCGAGTGCTCATTTATAGACTCATGTGCAAATTCAACCGATGTTTTGAGTGTCGCTAACTCGGCCTTGACCTCCTTCACATCGTTCACCAGTGTCTCCAGCGGGGCCAGCTTGAGAGATAAGCGCCTGAGTTCCTCCATTATCCCTTCTAACGTGGGTGGCGTCGGCGATGCTGCAGATGCCTTGCACGATGGGCAGCGCCAGGTTGATCTCCTGTCCCCCAGCTTTCTGAAGCCTGCTTCAGTCACACCGGAACATGGATAGTCAAAGTGCTTGTAACAAGCATTACACTTAGGGCCGTCCACCATATCTTCGTTACATCGGCCACACTTAAACATTGCTATGCTGCGTAAAACGCAAATTTAGTTTGCGGAAAGAGCCACGGGCCACACGATGCGTTCGCTTCGCCGAACTGCACTTTCCCTAAGTTTCCTGGTAAATTAGAAACTCGGCAACGTCGCTTTTAATTCGAGCGCTCCGTTATCACATTAATCCAACTTAACCTCCAACTGAATTGCCAAAAAGATAATTTTATGTAACGTTGTTCTTCTTTGAATTGTTTTCTATTACTTGCAGCAGCCGCCTGAAGTTCAGTATTTTTTTGAGTTAAATATAGGAATTCCATTTAAAAAGAAGTAAGTCTAATTCACCACATTTTTTTAAGACATCCCGAAAAATCAAAACTATTTTAGTACGAGTAATGTGCACCACCTTTCGACGTACAACGTTTATGTACACATCATTTATGTAACTCTCGTAGTTTTAGAAATACTTCTATTTTCCACGGCCACAACGTTGCCGGACCTTGTAGTATGATCTATTTTCTTCTAACGGCTAGCTATGGAATAGCTCCTAATTCATGATTGCAACTATAAGTCACTTAAAAATCAAATGTCAAATTTGACATTAAAGAATAAATGTAGTTGCATTCATGAATTAGCAACTAGTGTATAGCCATACTATTTACTTATTTCGTTCCGTATATTCAGATTAGTTTCCACATTAAGTTCAAGGTTATAGATGTTTAATACTTCGTTCCATGTATACAGGCTGGTTTGTAGGTGTTTATCAAATGCGCACAAAACACAATGCCCTTTGCAAAGCATATACTTCTGCCTTTACACTTGTAAGTTGCTGTATTCAATACTGACTTTCCTCATTCTTTGTCGGTATTCTTTTGTTATTTCGTCCATAACACATAAGCGAAAGCGAAGTTAATACGTCTCATTGTCTGATGCTTTTCATGGTGATAAACCGATGAGATTTTATATTACCACTTCTCACTCTATGTATTTCCCGTTACTGTATATGTACTCTTGATCTCTTCTAATAGTTCAATGTCAAAAATAATCCTTGCCAGGCAGTTTCATATCACTCTTACCTTTCTTAGGTAAATGAAACCTAAGAAAGCTCTCTCTATTTGGAGCGGTTGAATAAAAGTGTGGCCAGATTCAAAGATCATCACTAGTAATGCTGATATCAATGAGTTTCGTTATTATAGCAGATTCTTTTAAATATTTTGGTTAGTGTTCAGTTGTAACATATTTTCGACGGTCAATTGAAAGACCAAAGCTGACAAAAATGACAATTGTATTATTAATTTCTCCATAAATTGTATCTTCTCCATAGTGGCAAGCATAAGTGTTTATCCAGTACCCACCAGTAAACTGTACAAGTAAACTGCAGTATTACTAACCTGTTTACATCATAACCCACGTTGCCCTTAGCACCGTACTCATTCCCGTAGCTTATAAATGCTTTAGCCCACTCTTAATTAAATCGCCGCATTGACTTTTAACAACTGTCAATAAAATAATTTTTTGGTATTTATTGAGTGGTTGGATGACATTCGTGGGTTACTAGATACTATCCACTCGAAGTAATTAAGTCTACTCGGCAAGCCTCGTGTTCAAACACCTACCGTTATCCACAATAACCCACCAATAATATGATCAATAACTATAAATTATCTATAGTTGTGTTTATATTCGTACAATTAAATTATAAAATAGAATAGTCAACGTTTTAAAAACTTCTGTTGGCGCATTATAATATCACAATTCATTAAAAACCCCTCAACGCACAAATTTCTAAATTTTATCAACATTAAAGTTAGTGCCAATCGTACAAGGATTAATTCAGTTATAACATTTGCTAAAATGATTGAACATGGAAACTAAATATCTGTATAGCAGACTTGAATTGGAGATGTATAAATTGCATTTGGCCCTCACATGCAATTTATCTGAATACCAAGTTCAAAAATGGAACAATTTTCAAAGACGTGCATTCGAAATTAATGATCATAAATTCCAACCGAAGATTATTATTATTCGCAAGAAAAAACTTGTAAAGTTAGGCATTAATTTGGATAAAAACGTCACATCTCTGGAAATTGACCAATGAGCTGAGAAGGATTTAATTGTTAAAAACAAGTCTTCAGAATCCTTCAATAAGAACGAATTGGCTTTTCTAAATAGGGATTTAAAATTCAATTTATGCCATACTAAACCACTTTTAAAAAATATCGTTGCCGGTATCGAAAGTTTAATTGCCACTTTAAACGAACAGTCTAAATAATTCATTAGACGAGCTTGCAAAATTAAAATTTAGAAAAGCCTGAGTGATAGAAAAGGCAAAACCACCGAATCGATTAAAAAAGATCATGAACTTATTAAGGGGTTGCGCAACAAGGAATGTTTTTATCTAAAGGCTGACAAAGGTAATAATATTGTTATTTTAGATAAACAAGACTACTTTGATAGAGTAGGTACATTGTTTAACAGTGGACCCTACAAATCATCGAAAAAGGCTCCCCTAAGGAGCATGATTGTTAAAACACAAGATGTGATGAAATCTTGTCCCACTCTTATTACTCCAGCCCTTGGATATAAGCTGACTCTTTCTAATCCAGAAATGCCAAAAATGTATTGTTTACCTAAGATTCATGATCCAGGCAAAACGGTGAGACCTATTGTTTTTTAACTCCCCGACTTACCTCCTGTCTAAATGGTTAACAAATGAATTTAGAAACTTGCCAAAACTTCAAAGTCAGCTTTCGGTCGAAAACTCGTTGGAGTTTATAAATAAAATTAAAGATTTGAAACGAAAGCGAGATTTTAGTTTCATTTGACGTGTGTTCTTTGTTTCCAAGCGTACCAGTCCCACAAACTATGACATATTGGCGGAAATTACTTACGTATAATCATTTGGATTCAAACAAAATTGACGAGTTAGTTAGATTACTAGATTACTACACATTGAATGTCACAGAATTGCTTTCAAATAGATGGAAAATTCTAAGAACAACACGAAGGAACAGCAATGGGAAACAGTCTTTCCCCTTTCGTTGCCAACCTTTTTATTTCAAAATTCGAAACTGGATTAAGAATAACACAAAGTATTTCCTAAGGATTTGGTTCAGGTATGTGGACGACAGTTTTGCTGTTTTTGATTTATGTAAATGTAGCATTGATAGTTTTTCGAATCAGTTAAATTCCAAATTTCCTAGCAATAAATTCACATATGAAATGGAAAACGAAGGACAACTGCCATTTCTAGATACTTTAGTAATAAGAGATAAAAAATAAGTTGGAATTCGATGTTTATAGAAAAGAAACCAATGTAAACAGATTTATTTTAGCGGATTCAAATAATTGTTTCAACACAAAATGACTGCTCTAAATTTCTTAGTGCATAGAGAAAGACAAAGATCGGTATACCACCGAACTTCAGACTATAAAAAACCATCGTTGGGTACAATGGTTTTCCTTTAAAATTATCGACAATTTCATTAGGAAACAAAAAACAAAATTGCACGTTTGAAATTCCACAACTCTCGTCACTTTTAGAAGTGAAAGACCCAAGCACATCAAAATTCCGTTTTACTCTTAAAGAATAGGGCCATAAAGTTGTGTATGGTTCAAACAACAATATTAGAAATTTCTTGGGAACTCCAAAAGACAAGCTGAGGACTTCGGAGAGATCTGGAATTTACGAAATTAAATGTTCCCATTTTGAGTCAAAATATATTGGACAAACATGTCGTAATTTTGGTTCTAGGTTTAAAGAGCAACGGATTCGAAAAATCGAGTATTGCCCAACATATTTATGAAACGGGTCATAGTATAAAGGAGGATGACCTAAAAATTGTAAAGGCGTTAACTTCAACAAAGCAACTGAATTCTTTTGAAAGCTTGGCCATTTTTAAGAACCGAGATAATAAACTTTGAACAAAGACTGTGGACCTATTCCGTCCTCCATCCTGTACTATTTATTGTTATTTGGCCGTCGGCCATGATTTTAAATGGCCTTCTGCCACGCCCTCCGAGTCAGACAGTATAAATAGCTGCAAAATGCGCGGCAATCGTACAATTCCATTTGTATTTTGCTGTGTTAGTTTTCTTAGCTACGGATGATGGCAGCTCTTCTGTCGAAATACCTATTTAGCAGTTGTTAAATATTTGTGTGGTGAGGGGTTTTTAACGAATTGTGATATTTTCAAACCACAGGATCCAGCAGTGTTTTATTCATTATAATGTTTTGAATTATAAAAGCATTAAAAAATGGAATATCAAGTTCTACCTTTTACAATTTCAAACTTATGTGCATCTGACAGTTGGCTTAAACGGACTTTGTAGGGATAACTAACAAAACGCACAGGTTCTAAGAAAAAAGAGTGGTTATTAAGCTGTACTTCAATTTCAGTATTTGCAAGAACTTCTAAACGTGTTTACAAAATTCGTAAAACTACTTTAAGGCGTTTTGAAAGACTAAATCAGATTGAGAAGTACTTGTAAACTGACGCTGTGTGGTCGCAGTTAAAAGAAGTTCGAAAATGTCAGTGACTTGATCTGCGATGGCTTTAATGCTCAAGTGTAAGCCAATTACATTAAAAAAAACTAATTTGCATTCTTGATATTTTTGGAACGTTTGAGTCATATTTCCACATTTTATCCCAAGTAACCCACCGTTATCAGCTGTTAAACCGTTTTAATGTCTTTCGGAAAATCAATGATCAAATAAAAGTATCGGTGATAGTGTGGTATTGGAATTACGATACTTACGTAGAACTTTTCAAAAATCTTATGTTTGATGTAAATTTCTTTAATTGCATTTCTTACCTGTTATTAAAGATTGAAGTTTAAGTAAATTGCGAAATGAGCTGCTAACTTCTATACGAAATATTGGTCCAATATGATGCAAGTTCTCAAACGTATATAAGGTGTCTTACGGATTATTAACCAACAGCAAATGGTTAAAGAAATAATATACAGGGTGATTCAGAAATAAGTACCGTAAATTGGAAGGGTGGTGAGTTTTAGAAAAATAATAAAAGAGTTTAATGCAATTTTCTTCTAACCCCCCCCCCCCCCTCCTCTTTCTGTTCTACAGGGTGATAAAGGGAGTTCAAAAAATACATAGTTTATTAAAATTCTTTTTCCAGGATAGTGACAGTGATTCCAGATTATGTATACGTTATATGAACATTTCTAACATTTTAAGTGAGGGTAGTGGTGTACATATTTCTATCACAGCCGGAAACACTTTAGTTAAGTTTTCTTTATAAAACAGTGTATAAAAGTATGTATTAAACAACACCGAAAAAGTCTCTATGTTTTTCGACATAAAATGTGGCTGTTTAAAAATGACCCATTTAACCACTAAGAATCAGCTGTAATATACTAAGAGCCAGATAATTTCTAAATAATTTTGGCCAATAATAATCCGAAATTGCAACGCACTTTAGGGTAAAGTGTTAGACAAAGTTATAAGAATTTATCAGGGCCTGAGGTTAAGTGGGAAAGATAAGTTCTTAAATAAATCAAGAAAATAGTTACAAGTGGCTTTCAAAGTGTATTGCAACTCGGGCATTGAAACAACTAATATCAAATAAATTCATTTATTATTTTTTAATGTAGTCCCCTCTAAGTTCAATACATTTTCCCCACTTCTCATTTAGCGACGCAATCCCCCGAAAAAGAAAGTCCCCTTGTCCTGCAAACCAAGTTTGCGTCTCCTCTCTAAGATCTTCATCGTCTGAAAACCGACGCCCCCCGAAGATATTTCTTCAGGTTTCAGAATAAATCAAAGTCGCTAGGAGACAGCTCCGGGCTGTAAGGTGCATGGTTAAATTATTCGAATCTGTAGTCCTTCAATGCAGTCTGTGCAACTCTGGCCTTGTGGACTGTAGCATTGTCTTATGATCTTCTCAGAAGAGGCTGGTATCTTGCAATTCTTCCGAGCTGGAGATTCTGCATGCTTGCATTGCATCGACTCGTGCTTCGTTTCGGGGTCCTAGTAGTTAAGTTATGTTTCACCTCCAGCCACAGGTGGAGCCCATAAAGTCACCTGGATTGGAATTAAAGAGGTCGAGGATCTCACATGATGCTTTTATTGGGCAGTGCTTATCTAGAATGGAAAAATTTCTGGACACCCACTTGGCTGACACTTTTGACATGTGCAGAGCGGTATGGATGATGTTGTCAACACTTTCTTGTGAAATGATAATCTCTTAGATAGTTTCTGATTTCTTTATACACCTATTTGCGAGTACCAGTGATTCAACCTGAGGTATATGTTTATCATCGGTTGCAGTTTTTGGTCCTTCGCACTTTGGATATTTTCAATGCTCTGACGGCCGTGTTTGAATGCTTTAAACGTAGTAACCGTAGCATACTAAGGCGCATCCGATCTGTACACTTTCGATAAGCGATCAAAATTTCCTTTGCATTTACATCCTTTTTACACACAAAACTTGATGATGCTTCGATACTCGAACTTCTTCAAACTATACTCAGCCATATTTCACAACTGACAAAAGGTAAACAACAGTAGACAGGACAACCATTTTTAAAATCAAGGGTAACTAGATCTAATACTTCAAACAGAATTTGATCGAAAATGTTAACTTTACCATACCATACTACAACAATTAAGGCAAAGAAAAGGACACGATTTTCGAACTGCGATTAAGGAACAGAAGCAATCGGGACACAAATAATATGAAAACCATTATGAATACAAGAAATAATAAGGAGCCTGGAAATAGGATTGATGATAAGACGACGGCCCTGCAAGAAAAAGGAATAGTAAACTAAAACGGGAAAAGAAACAAAAATGGAGAAAAAAGGTAATAAGATGCGCATGCTGGAACGTCCGATCCTGGAACTCAAAAGAACAAAAAATACTACTAGAAATGCAGGAACATAACATAGATATTTGTGCGTTCTCCGAAACGATGAAAAGAGGAAAAGGTAGCATAAAATACCCTGACTGCGTACTGCTGTATAGAGGTAACGAAAAACATAAAAGAGCAAAAGCGGGAGTGGGATTGCTAGTTAAAAACTGTTATGGACGTTCAATAAAAGAAGTACATTACGTAAACGAAAGGATAATTAGAGTGGCTCTAAAATTAGACAATGATAAATTTAACATTATCAGCGTATATGCTCTCGACACCGGAAAACCACAAGAAGAAATAGAACCATTTTACCACAAATTAGAATCGTAAATGAAAAAGATACCTACAAATGAAAAACTATTAATAATGGGAGACATGAATGTACGGGTAGGTGATGTAGCCATAAACGGAGTGAAACAACGATTTAACGAACCGTTCATACACAACATGGCGAAATATTAACATCCTTTTGCATATTAAACGAGCTTCGGATTAACAATACCTTCTTTAATCACAAAAACCAACATAAGATAACATCCTACTCAAGAGGACAACAGTCTACTATAGAGTACATAATCACAAACAAACATTTCCACCCCTCACAAATATTAAATGTTAGATCGTTAACTTCAGCCAACATTGGATCAGATCATAACCTTATACTAAGTAAACTATGTCTCAATATACAACACAAAAAGAAGCAACCCCCAATTTATAAAGAAAAATTTAACATCGAATCTTTTAATAACGAATCGACTAGAACACTGTATGAAAAACGATTATCACACAACATAAAAGAAAAGCTCATTAATCCAGAAGGCACTGTCGAACTAAGCTGGCGAAAAGTATCCCAGAATATTTTTACTGCTGCAAATGAATCAATAGGCCGAAGAAAAATAAATACGAACTCGAACAACAACGGAAAGTCATGGTTTTCAAGTACAATAAAAAATTTTGCAAAAAAAAAACGTAAAGCTTATCTCGAGTATTTGAGAAAGAAAACTAATGACGAACATGAAAGATACGTAGAAACACGCAATCGGGTAAACGCGGAAATACCGCGAATAAAAGAAGAAAATTGGGAAAACTTTACGAGTGAAATGCAATATGACTTATACGGTTCTCAGAAAAAAATATTGGGAATGTTAAGGAGAAGGAAAAAATAAACCAATGAATTTGTACAATCGAGTACTATTTCAGAAAGAAGCTGGCTGGAATATTTCAATAAATTATATATTGAAAATCAACACATAACAATAGACGAAGTACAGGAAGACGAAATAACAATAAAGATGGAAGAACACCAAGTAGCGTCACACATAAAACAACTAAAAAACAGAAAATCACCAGGTAACGATGGCATAAATAACAAACTTTTGAAATACGGCGGTAAAGATCTACATTCGCAACTAGCAATGTTATTTTAAAAAAATTATAGATAGTGGAACAATGGAAAAAAAGCATCACTGTACCTATCTTCCAGAGAACTACAGAGGAATAACACTTCTTAATTACATCATGAAACTATTTACTGGCTTCTTGAAAACTTCCTAACTACATCGACATGAGCGACGAACAACAAGAATTTTGCAAAAACCGATCTACTGTAGACGCCATCTTCACGTCACGACAAATTGTTGAGAAAGCAATTGAATTTGAGAAACCAGCCTTCTTGTGCTTTGTCGATCTCAAAAAAGCATTCGACAAAGTGAGACTACCTGACATAATATAAATACTTAGAGAACATAACGTACCTCAAGAAATAATCAGAGCGATAGTACAACTAAACACTGGTACTACAACACGCATAATGGTAAACAACAACTTGTCAGAAGAAATTCAAATACAGGCCGGAATTAGACAAGGCGATTGGCTAAGCCCGTTTCTGTTTAACACAATCATGGAGAGTATAATACAAAAAAACACAAACAGCAGGTCGAGGATACATTAAAAATAAAGGGGAATTAAAAATGCTATGTTACGCTGACGACGCCGTTTTAATAGCGGAAGATGAGGATAAGCTCCAAAGATTACTCCATTCGTTTCACCTGGCATGCCTACAATATAACATGGAAATATCTGTGGAAAAGACAAAATCGCTAGTAGTGTCTAAGCAACCTATCCGATGCAAACTCGCAGTGAACGATAAAGTGATAGAACAGGTAATGATATTTAAATACTTAAAAACAGACATAACAGCCGACCAAAACAGAGTAGAAGAAACAAAAACACAAACAGAAAACGCCAAAACGGTCGTAGGCTGTTTAAACGGAACAATATGGAATAACAAATACCTGGAACGGGAGGCAAAGGTTAGAATATATAAAACATGCGTCCGACCCATCATCACTTACGCCGTCGAAGCCAGAGCGGAAACTAAGAAAACTAAAGCACTCGTAAGAACAACCGCAATGCAAGAACTCCGCAAAATAACAGGAAATCGGCTGGCAGACCGAACAACAAACAACGATATCAGACAACAATGCGATGTTCCAGATATTGTAAGATGTTCGAGGCAGCGAAAGCGAGAATGGAATCAGCACGTTTCCAGGATGACTTCAGAAAGAACAGTGAGGATTGCACGAGATGGAAAACCTAGATCACGCAGGCTAGTAGGAAGACCACCTAAAAGATGGGTAGAAAGTTGGTCATCTACCTCCCAAGAAAATTAAATGGTTGGAATGGACAGGCTAAAAACCTAAACTGAGAAGAAGCAGAAGA
Organism: Agriotes lineatus; assembly: GCA_940337035.1. Taxonomy (NCBI): domain Eukaryota; kingdom Metazoa; phylum Arthropoda; class Insecta; order Coleoptera; family Elateridae; genus Agriotes; species Agriotes lineatus. The sequence continues at coordinate 41,413 of CALNHX010003792.1, read as the reverse complement.
AGAATGTAAGCTTTGCTAGATACCCCCAAATTGCAACACACTTTGAACGAGCCTCGTATTCATTTATTTATAAGTACAACATTCAAAATGAATATAGAATTGTATAACTAAAATGTTTTCGGCTGTACTAGAGTATTATTTATGAGTAATTGTTAATATGTTTTCATGACCGTTTTGACTAATACTTAATGGAATTGGTATTTTTGTCACCAATTACCTTCATTAAATATTGCTCTCCAACGCCATTTTTCAATAGTGTGCTTACAGCAGAAGATTTGTTTGAATGATTAGCATTTTTTGTTATCGTTATGAATAAGACAATATGCTGAACAGCAATTTTTGGACATTGTAAAATTATGTTCCTTTCAGTTGCTGAATTGTGATACCATTTGTCAGATTTATTACCCCATAGTAGGTTTGCCTTTAAAAATAGTTTGGTTGTTGTTTTCGCAAGATTTCTTTTTGACATTAATTTGAAAGACAATTTCCTTTCAACTTCCTTTTACGATAAAGGAATTATTGAATTCACCCCAAAAAATCGAAATTGAGTTTTCAACAGATCTTCACCTTCTCGAGTTCACTGAACCCCAACACAACATGTTTTTGTTTCTTGGTCTGTCTGTCTGTGTGTCTGTCTGTCTGTCAGTATGCCTTTGAAAAGAATATCTCAAAAACGAACAGAGGTATAGCGTTGAAACGTCATATACAGGATGTCCCAAAATTGACGCCCGTGCTTTTGGGACTTGATTCAGGGGGCTAAAACAAATCGAAAATTAAGAGTGGAAAATTTTCGATTGTTTCTCGTTATAGAGTTATTGATAAAAAACCAAAATTTTACATTTCAACTTTAAACTTTATTTAAAACGAATAATATTAGTAAACAAGATATTTTCCATATCTGTTGTCATAAAATGTGTTCAAATAGATCGCCTCCTACTTCAAGGCAAACAGTCGCACGATTTATCATAGAAACACGAACGCTCTGTAGCATACTATCGTCTGTTGACACCACAGCAGAATGAATACGGCCTACCACATCTTCAGGATTCAGAACTGGTTCGCGGTAAACTGGTTCTTTCAAATAACCCTAGAAAAAGTAATCCAAGGGATTCGGATTCGGTGATCTAGAAGGCCATGGTATGGGTCCACCTCTTCCAATCCACCTCTCAGGGAATTTTTCATTCAGGATCTTTTTCACTTGTATTCCATAACGTGCCGGTGCACCATCATGTTGGAACCAACAATTTAATCTAGCTGCTAATGGAACTTCATCGAGCAATGGCAGTGGTAAATTCTCGTTTAAAAATTGAAGATACATGGCTGAATTAAGTCGGTTAGGTAGAATGTGTGGACCAATTACATTATTATTTAATAACCCAACCCAAATGTTAATTTACCAACGTCTTTGATAAGATCCTTGGCGTGCTAAGTGAGGATTTTCATCCCTCCGTTCGTGCAGGTTATGAGTATTTATGATATCTGTCTCAGTAAATCTGGATTCATCACTCAACAGAATCTTTTCAATGAAATGTGGATCATTGTTTACGCTATCCAACAACTATCTACTAAAATTTACTCGAAGCTCTCTATCCCCGTCATGAAAAACTTGAACTTTTTGAGGCCTAAATGGATTCATACCATTTCTCCTTAATAATCTGTGAATTGTATCTTTTTGGACATCAGTTTGGAACGATACAATTCGAAGGCTTGTACTTGGTTCCGCCTCAACAAATTCAAGAATTTGCTCTTCTTGATCGACGCTTAGTGTACGTTTATAATTACCTGTTTCCCGTAATCTTTGTTCTACCTGTCTTATAGTTTTTGCATCAGGGTGCCGACGACTTGGAAACCTCTCCGCATATGCCCTAGCCGCAGCAGTGGCATTGTCATTACATGCACCTAATACTTTCAACATATCGGTGTAATCTCGATTACAGCAGTAGCGTTCCATTTTAAACACACAAAACCGAAGGAAATGATACTTGTCAATATGACAAAACGATTCATAAATTTTTAACATCGCCATAGCCACCTAATTTAATTATGTTACACAACTAATTGGAGCGACCATGCGATAATAGTATATTATACATCAAGGTAGCTAAGCGTAGTATTATAACCTGAGCGCATATTAGATACTGAGCCCGCAGCGCGAAGTGTCTAAAGCGCGAAGGTTATAAGACGATTCGCTACCGTGGTGTATATACTATTTTTTGTACTACCAAACGGCTTAATACCTAAATTCCCAACAAATTTCGAAAATATTTTAACTGTCAACCTGACAATACAGCTCTTTAAAACGTCAAAATTAAAATAGTCATATTTGGTAACTTAGCAATTTATTAGTTACCACGGTGAAAATTGTTTATTTTACTTTCTCTCCCTTGGTGGAGAAAATCAAATTCACGACCTAAAGATAGGCCAATAACGGTGCGTTCTCAGACTAGTAGTACAAAAAACTTATTATTTACATTTTTATCAATAACTCGATAACGAGGGACAATCGGAAAATTTTCCACTCTTAATTTTCGATTTGTTTTAGCCCCATAAATCAAAACCCGAAGGCACGGGCGTCAATTTTGAGATACCCTGTATAATTTTTGTATACTATGTAGATGATACAGCAAGCTTTTGAAGAAAATCGCATAACCGGAAATATGGTGTTTACTCTTGTAATTTTTTAGTTTTTTTCGATTTTTTCAAAAACGGCTCTAACGGTTTTTTCAAACTTTACATTTTTATTACATTTTTAATGTGTATTGAGGTGATTTTCCAGTTGAATACTTCTCACATGGGTTTCTTCTCTTTTCTTTTCTATTTCTTTATTAACTCCTATAGTAAATAGAACACCCGGTATATTACTACATTTTTGAATTCAGCTTAAAATGTTATAGAAAATTTGTCTCTTCAACTAACGCTCTATTTTGTACTGTTTTTGTGAAATTTTTAGTTTTTGAAAATTTTTTACAAATGCTTAAAAATTCAAAATCTAATTTTTGGCTAATTATAAGATCACTCTAAATGGAAGTTGTGTGAGTGTATCACACCAGATTTTTATCACTACATTTACTGGTTGCACAGCTACTTGAGCCTCCTTGGCATGAATTAGCGATAATTGAATTGCATTCAATTCTTACATTAGGCAATCCTCCATTGCCCTCTTCTACGTGAAAATAATTAATCAAACAAATCGGGGCTTCACGGCTTTTCCATGGTGGTTACGGATGCAACATGAAAAAATTTACATTGTAACCCTTTTGAGTTATTCTCATGTCATATTTTAATAACTTTAACATGTTATGTTTCTATAACTGGATCTGAACTATTTTTTTATGAATAGCTTGCAAAATCCGCATTTTCTGTTTAAAAATAATGCTTGTTAACGGAGACATAATAGGTATTTATGCAACAAGTGCTAAAAGTCGACGTTTATGCGCGAGACATAAAAATTATGAAACGAAGCCGAAGGCTGAGTTTCATAACATGTCTCGCGCATAAACGACTTTTAGCACGCGTTGCATACAATATTTTATGTACGACCTTAATTTTACCGTTATTAATCCATAAATATCGATTTAAGAAAGGTTCGCATCTGCCAAGCTTTTAATTTATGTCATAATGAATAGTAGGCCTGCGCCGCGGTGGCGATTGTTTGGCCACGCCCGTGCTGTCAAGGTGAGTTACGAAATGTAATTATTGATACTCCACATATGACTGTATTCATTACATAACGCTTTAATTATTTCAAAAACGCTTTACCTGTAACGCAAGAAGCAACTAGAATAGCTTTACAACTTCACTTGCAGTTCGAAATTGTAGTTTTGAACCTCGCTTCACTTTTAGCACATGTGCTAAAAGTAAACAGCTGATTTCTTTAAACACGGTAAACTATAAAACGTCACTTTTAGTGAAACAAGCTAGCGCTAAAAGGCCTACTTTTAGTAGTGGTCGTAGATAAAAATATTATTGCAATTGAATTTTTTTCTGTATTAATTTGGCTGTCATGTTCCATATAGTTTTCACACTTGACTCTTTATAATCTTGGTCATTTCGCTGTTCAATATTTCTGCCCGAATCCTTCAATTTTAATGTAATTGTTACTACCGACATATTTTCATTTATTTTGCAAATTCTTGCACTACAAAAATGGGTGAAAACGTATCTCTACTTTTGTCAATCTTATTATGCGATTCATTACCTAAAAGGCATTTTTTGCAACTAATTTTGCAAGCTGTTTGTCGACGTAAATTCACATTTTGAATGGATATTAGGCTGGAGTTGGAAATAATCCAAATAGGTAGCTTAAGTCCTTAAAGGTCTATAGAAATCACTAAAATACGAAATTGTGATGATTAAAAATATAGAAGATATTTAGGTGTATCTATTTCAAGTGCATCTCACTGCATGTAACTTATCACTAAAGCTAATATTATATGGCACATGCATATTATGCATAATTGATATGCCGGCGAAACTTTTTGCATATGTATACTAATTATGTGAGAACCAATCGGTTAAGCCAAGTTTCATTTTGCATATTTTGCATATTTACACGTTTTTGAGCATACTTTCTGGATTTTGCATATTTGGTTATATTTAGCGATAATTTGTGATGTATGAACTTTCTGAAATTTTCTGGTAAAATTTACTATTTCATTAAATTTATTAATAAAATGTTTGTGTTCACCTGAGATATATATTTTCACTTTGTGCCGTTGGAGGGCAGTGTGCGCATCAAAGTAAACAGAGGAAAGGGGAAGGTCTTGTTAAAATCTTTGACTATATTATTATAAACATACACTGCTAGCAACCCCCACTCTTCCAGTAGAAGCAATGTATAAGGAATCAGCCAACATACAATCCATTTCAAGAGTCGAACTTCGAGTGTGAATAATAGTCTGGCGGGGTTAGAGGAAATCTAATTTTTATATTGGCTTACAACGTGAAGTTGGCATTGGCAGTCCATGTTTATATAGTCAAACGTTAAAATGAATGACATATGTGAATAAAAATTAGAAAAATAAATATACTCATACAAAACAATTAACATTTTTAACATTATTTTGGATAATCCTACTTATTTAAAAAAAAAAGAACACATTATGTGCATATATTATAACTTTGGGTGCATATATTCAACAATATTCATATACATGCGCATATTTTTGTACATTTGAGTGCATATAATTATCGGTCTTACTTATCACTATAAGAAATTTAGACCCAATATTGCCGAATTAAAAGATGAAAGGCGGCTATTGGTCGACTGCACAGAAGGGCAAATATTAGATTGAAAATCGTACGACACTCATTAATGACCAATAGAAAAATTAGTTCACGAGCCGTAACCAAGACAATAAAAAAATTTCTTGGAAATTTTTTGTAGGTAGACCAACCTAACTGTGAGGGTTTGTGGCGTTACGATTTTCTTACCGAATCTGCACTCGAGCATTAATTCATATCCGGAAATTCTTTTCGTGCATTCCAACAACATCCTAATTTGCCCTAGCGTCCCGCTCAGGCAAATTAATACGACGTTGTGGACCGCACTCAAAAAAATTTCCGAAAAGAATTAATGCTCTTATGAGATTATATGTGAATATAATTAGATATAATTTCAAGTTCTTAGGTTTTTGCTGATCCTTTAGTAATCTAGCAATGAATCCAATACATAAGTGGATATGGTAAATTTTTATTTTTATTTAAAATGGTAAGCAATTTGTAGGTATTTTTTTACTGAAAAAATTAACTGTTTGGATGTAGTCACAGTGAGTTAGAAAATATAAACTTAGTAGACAGATATTCTTCTACTAAATCCTTATGCCATTATTATTTTTTATCTTGGATTATTTTAATTTCAGGTATTTTTTTAAAACAAATATTGCTTCACTTTGTGCATGCTTTATCTATGACATCAAAATGTCATTCAAACACATTTTGAAGAGCTATTTGAAGCTGATCTGAACAATTACCTAAGCAGTGTTTTTTTTATTTAAAAAATGCAAGTATCCTGCTATATGTTCTAACGACTGAGTTTGATTTCTTCCCATCAGCACATACTTTCATAATTAAAAACTCTTCCCACACTGCTAGCGATTTATGTAAGCTTTTTCCTGGACACGGTTTACGAGAACAGTTTATCTTCAAAATGTCAGCCAGGAATATTGAGAACTGTTCTCGCTCTTCCAATTTAGAGTTAAAAGGATAACACTAAAGGCCGGCATTTTCAGTGATGCTGCTACAAAGGAAATGTTTAGCGCAAATTAGCCTGGTTTTTCCGAATAAATCCAAAATCTCCACGGAAGACCTTTAATTCTCCATTTCGCAGCTCACTCTTACAAAGAAAAAACACGCGTAATCGCCTTTGCTTTGTGACTGCAGCCGCTGGTCAAGGTGAAATTGAAAATAACAAAATTAAGTGGCTTTGTTTGTAGCTATCGGCTTAGAGGGATTTTATTTCCGGCGGCCTGTACATGAATGGGGGTAGCTTATCTGATTTTTTTATTTACTGGATTTTCACTTTTTGTTCCGCAAAACGGGTGTATTGGTTTAATTGAGCAGTATTTTAGAAAACAGTTTTCATTAGTGCACGGAAATTCTCGTGTTTGCGGATCAGCGAGCCGGGTTTATTTTCCATTAATAACGGTTTGTATCGTTGTCATCCTACGATATTAAATTGAAATTGTGGCTTGTATTTTGCTGCTATGACGTTTTCCAATTATTATATTTTTAGAAATTATAAGAGCTGTCGACAAATTCATGAAGACGTAAATAGGACGATTAGAAGTCTTTCGGTATTCTCTGAGGAAATCAGGTGTGTGTTCTCATAAGCAACGGAGATATTCTATGAATTCGCTTTAGTTGCAGATATTACAAATCGTACCACAGAGTGTACTAAGTCATGCGTCCTGATGCTGCAGGAAACCAACTTGTCACTAACTTTGATATACTTTCAACTCGAGCACGATGGTTTCTCGATAAAAGAATATTAAATTTTATAAGAGGGGTAGCAGAAAACGAATTGGTCATAATGTAAAAAGTATGTAAGCTTGCAAACTATCGATTTTGCGTTATTGCGTCCACTAAGTGCAATTTTATTGTAAAACAGTCAGAACTAATACTAAAACTTTTCCTATTCTTTGGTTGAAAGGAACGTTCATTTCAAATAAGTTTTAGGGAAACGACAAAATTAATAATTATAAAGGATTTCTTTAAGACTATGACATTTTCAAAAATTCATTAAAAGTTTTAATTCCATGTTTGATTAAATTTTGATTAAAAACAGATTAATTAAGATAACGCCAACAAATTGTTGTACCACCGACTTTCAGAGGTCATAATAATTACGAAAACATTTAGAACTTATTTTAATGAAATATTCTTATTTGACTACCAAGCAAACTGGAACAACTCCAGAGCTTTATTTTACGCAAACTAACTGACCCAATTAGCTCTTACTTACTTTACTGCCATGTCTACTAGATAATATACACACTAATTGCTAAAATAAATCAATGTTATATATGGTAGTTTTACTTCCCCCCTTTAAAGATGATGTTCGGCGCAGCTTTCATTGATTAGTGTGATAAGCTGAAGCTGTACAGAAACGTTGCAAAATAAAGAAGTCCAAGAGACTACGTAATATAGCCAACCCATTTACCACAGTTGACAACCATGTTTGCAAAACTCAATTTGACAGTAGCAGTGGCGTGCCCCAAACATACTAAAGAATTCGTATGTTATAGGAAGCTGATTATACAAAATAATTTAAAAGTGTGAATTATTGTTGATGCAAAGAACTTTAAGTGTCGTAAGATAATTAATATAACGCAGCGTGTAAATTTAAAACTACACCACGAATATCAATGTTCAGAAATGTAAAATCCATGTTTGCATGTAACTTTAGATTATTATATTAACTAGATCTTAAAATATCCCTGATCACGTGGTCTTTCTTCACTTATGATATATCTGTAGAGCACCCTGTCGCTTGCGACACCGCCCCAAATACTTAATTTTTCAGCTTAGAAGTAAGTACCTTTCAGTTATTATGAAAAATAAAGTTGGATAACATAAAATTCCGACAAAAAATTTAACCTCTCTCTATCACCAAACAAGTCGACAAAGTACATCTTTCAAATGGTGAAGATTTGCTGTAACCCTATATGCGACCAAAATTTTACGGTGAACCTAATAAAAAGCGTTGTCTGAAGTACTATTGGAAACAGATGCGAGAGATTCCAAAGTAGGGGTAGCAATCTAACCAAAATCATAAAAAAAAGTATCTTGCCGTTGAGTGCCTTTCACTAATCTCCAAAACATGCAAAAACCAAAAACGAACAGAGAATTCACGAAGAGATTCTTACTTTTTCTATAGACATTAGCGTTTCCAAACAAAGTATATATTAAATGTCATTAATACAACCACAGAGAAGTAATTTAATGCAAGCAATTACTATACACATACTTATGAGTAGTATACGAGGTTTGTGCAAACTCAAAAAGATTTGACTAGATAAGAGTGCTCAGAATTAATTCAGCGAAGTATAAAAACGGTTTTTGACTGGCGGCGTGGTAATCGTGTTCCGCGAACGCGTCCCAGTGTAAGGCTCTGTTTTCAGGTGAAAAATTAACTTAAATCAAAGGTGAAGTGTCAGAACTACTTAATAAAGTGTGCTTAATCTGGTGATTAGTAAAATTTGAAGTGAATATAGTGTTATAAAAGTGCAAGTGGTAATAACCTAACTTTCCTAACAAGCAAAAGTGCGCGTTTTAACACCGAAGTTTTCCAACTCGAGGCGAGCGTAACCGACAGCGCGGTATCAGGAACAGCTGCATTTTAAAGCCTGACCCTGCGCTATCACAAATTTGCCAGCGTCAACACAAAATAAAAACCACAAATACGATGGGAGATTCAGACGAGGAACATATGCAATCAAAGGAGGAGAAAACGATAACGAAATTATTTCAAGGCTTTATGAACGATGTTAAAAAGGAACTCAAAGAGAACAATAAAATCCTACAAGAAAAAATAAGCGAAACAAAGGTATTAATTGAACAGAGTAATGCTGAAATCACAGCTCTGAAGGAGGAGTTACATGCCAAACAAGACAATTGGGAAGCGGAAAGGAACGGATTTGAATGCAGAATTGCGTCTCTCGAACGGAAATTGGAACTCAAAGACAGGGAAAGTAAACGTAACAACATTATAATTTCTGGAATTAATCTACAAGGAACAAACGGGGTCTCTGTAAAAGAACAAGTCTCAAACTTACTGAACAACGAATTAAAGTCAACTGCAACATTCGAGGGAGTCAGGAAGGTGAACGATCAAATGTGTGTGGTTGAGCTAAGCTCTTGGAAAGACAAGACCGAAATTTTCAAAAAAGCGTACAAAGTAAAGGAACAAAATATATTTATTAATAGTGACCTGACCTACGAAGAAAGAAAAATACAATTTAAATTACGAGAAATTAAAAGAAAGGAAACGAACAAGGGCAAAACGGTGAAAATCGGTTACCAAAAAATATGGATCAACCAGAAGCTTTATAAATGGAATAACGATCAAAACAAATTGGAGGAAGCCAAAGAGGGTGCGCCCTCGATAAAATGACAGATTACGAATACCAGGACTGATAACGCGAAGACAAAAAATGCTGTGACAACGGACCAGAAAGTGGATAAACAAAATAATAAAAATAAAGAAAATTTTGTCAACCAAAATGCAAAATCTAAATTTGTCAAAGTAGCCACATGGAATATTTGCAGTATAAATGGGAAAGAGGAGGAATTGGCAGGTGAATTCACAAAGGCGAACTTAACAATATTGGGGTTAACCGAAACGAAGAAAAAGGGACAAGGCTGCGAAATTATGAAGGACGAACATATCATGTTCTACAGTGGAGTTAAAAAGAACGAAAGAGCGAGAGCAGGGGTGGCCTGCTTGATAAATAAAAACTGCAAAAATAATTTAAGGAAATGGGAGTTCATATCAGAACGAATTATTTCAGTAGATCTGTATTTAAACACAAGTTTAAAAAGCATAATAACAATTTACGCCCCGTGCGATTCTGAGCCCTAGGAAACAGTTCGTGATTTTTACGAACAGCTGCAAGAATGTGTAGATACCGCAGATGGAGAAGTGTGGATCCTAGGGGACTTCAATGGAAGAGTCGGGAAACCAAACAGTAGATTCAAGAATATTCTAGGGCCCTATGGCGAAGACACAATCAATTCAAATGGCCGTAAACTCCTGGAATTCTGCATCAATAACGAATTGGTAATAACTAATTCATGGTTTAAAAAGAAAAACATCCACAAATTTACTAGAGTGCAGCCTTCCAGAAACGAGCACTCCATCATAGATTATTTTTTAGCAAGAAAAGAAAATTTTAGGCAAATAAAGATGTGTCGGTGAAACGTGGCCCTGAAATAGGGTCCGACCACTATTTACTCCAACTGCAACTATTTATTCTAGAGACGACAAATACGCAAGCGACTCCAAACAATAGTCCTATTTGCAAAGTGAAGTCTTACAAGCTAAGGCACGCGGAGGTCCAGGATAAATATCAAGAATTACTAGACACAAGAATGCGAACAGTTGAATGGACAGCTTTAGACGGGAACTTAGAGGCAACATGGGGGAAATTTAAAAACATAATAATTTCAGTTGCTAGTGAGACATGCGGAATATGCAGGAATACTCAACATCCGAGAGTAAAGAATACAAGTTGGTGGTCAGAGGAGATTAAAAATGAAATAAAAAAAGAAAAAGCGATTATGGGAAAACTGGCTAACTTATAAAACAGATATGCGTTACGATCAATATAAAATGCAAAGATCCAAGGTAAAAAACATGGTTAAATCTGCTAAAATCAGGAGTTGGGAAGATTTTGGTGATAAAATGGAGGAAAATTTTAATAACAACCAAAAACTGTTTTATCGTGTACTAAATAACAAGAAAAAAGATAAGGCAAGCCCATTTAATTTTCTAACAGATAAAAACGGCAAGCTACTAACAAAGGACGAGGATATTATAGCAAGATGGCATGAATACTTTGTGGAAGCTCTCAATCCCGCAAATAACTCAAACCACAACGATGTACCCAGGACAAATAGAACACAACCGGATATTAATAATGAAATCACCTGCGAAGAACTCTCAGATGCCATTAAAAATGTAAAATTAGGGAAAGCCAGCGGACATGACGACATAACACCAGAGATGGTTAAATTTATGGGCCAAGAAGGAAAACAAGTTCTACTTCGATTACTAAACTTATGCTGGATGAAGAAACAAATCCCTAAAGAGTGGGAAATTACAGTCATTCAACCCATTCTCAAGAAGGGCGACCCAAGAAAGTGTGAAAATTACAGGCCCATATCTTTACTAAGTGTCACAGAAAAAATCTACGAGACAATATTACAGAAAAGGCTTGCAACAACTACTGAAAATAAGTTAGCAGAACTACAAGCGGGATTTAGGCCTGGTAGAGGTACGCAGGACCACATTTTTACTCTGCGTCAAATAACCGAAAAATTCCACAATCACAACAAAAATCTCTATATTTGTTTTATTGACCTATCCCAAGCATTCGATAGTGTACGCAGGGTAAAAATATGGGAAGCCTTACGGAATCTAGAGGTTGACGAAAACTTAATCACAGCAATTCAAAGCGTCTATCGAACGTGTAGGAACTATATTCGTTACAACGGACTTGCCTCGAATGAATTTACAACAAAAAACGGGGTGCGACAGGGTGGAATCCTGAGTCCCCATCTCTTCAACATTTTATTGGACAACACTCTTGCCTGTGCTAGCATGGAAATGAAAAAGTGCAACTGGGGCTACTACAACTTAAACCCCATAAATGTTAACATCCTCGCCTATGCCGATGATATGATAATAATGGCTGAAAATGAAGAACACCTACAACACAACGTAAACATAATCGATAAATACCTATCACCAAGCGATCTAACAATAAACAGCGCCAAGACGAAGGTAATGGTAATATCGAAAACCCACATCAATACTAACATAACAATCAGTAATAAGCCAATCGAGCAAGTATCAAGTTTCAAATACTTAGGATGTGTTATACAAGAACAAGGTCAGTTCGAGGAAGAATTAGATGCTAGAATACAGGGTGCAAATAGACTCTATCACTCCGTACTAAGAACTGCTCTGAAAAAAAGAGAACTGAGCAAAAGAACTAAAACTCAGATCTACAAATCCCTCTTTAAACCGACCTTAATGTACGGATCGGAATCATGGTGCCTCACAATTAAACAGAAATCCCGTATACAATCGGCTGAAATGCGCTTCCTTCGGAGCATATTAAGAAAGACAAGACGTGACAGGATCCGGAACGAAACTATAAGAGAAGAACTAAACGTTAAACCCATCCTATCTGAAATAGAGACAAACCAACTAAGGTGGGCGGGTCACGTTTGGCGAATGGACAATAATAGACTACCTAAAATTGTAAGTGAACTGGGCGTGCTAGGAAAAAGATCTAGGGGAAGACCACGGAAGTCATGGAACTCTGATGTTGCCGAGTTACTCGGCAAAAAGGACACCACCTGGCGCGAAGCAAAAAGACTAGCTCAAAATAGGAGAGCTTGGAAAAAGTTTATCTCCTAAACCTCTACACTGCGATGCGGTAGAAGAGGACGGATAAGTAAAGTATAAAAATCTAACTCCCATACGATAAATAAAATAATTTACAGATTCCGGCAATCAGAACCAGTTTAAAATCAGCTGCGGTTTGGTTAAATTTGCTATGTGCAGCACTTTTAGAGTATGGAATATGTAATTTACTAATTTTTTTAACTAAATCTTTTTAATGAGCTTCATTACAAAGTGAACTTTCTTGACACCCTCTATTGAAGTTTTCCATATAATAAGTAAGCCCAATGTTTTTAGCTTCCACTCGACTTGCAGTTCTAAGTTGAAGCGTGTGTGGATTCTGCTTTTGACTCCTTGCCTTAAGGTAATCCTACAGAAAAACTCTGAATTACTTAATTCGTGAGATGTGCAATTTATGACCCCGGGAACATATCTATCAAATATCTATCACCTTCCCTTGTACGAGGAGATTCGAAGTCTTGAATAAATTTTGCCATGCACATGAGACCAATTAACCCAATCCAAAATTGTCTACTGTTTTAGCATTCCCCCATCCTAAAGAGCGAACACACATTGATTTAACGGAAAATATATATAACAACTAAAATTTCACAATAAATATATCAAATACATACCATTGACTACCAGGTGTCAACTAGTTTTCATTCCATAGCCCACTTAAAACCCCCGGTATTGATTGCATGACCCTGTACTGAGATCATTTCCTGGGCGCAATCATCGACAAGGCCTCACCAAAAATAACGCATTTGTAAATATGACAATGTTTATTGGATTTTAAAAAAATCTTTGCACAACCGGCTAGTAGTGCACATGTGGCACAGTGGCCGTTTACTATTTCTGACAAATAGATAATACGGCATAAATTCGGAATATTCACATAGCAGATGAAGTTTGGTAGCGATGGTTGTCACTAAATTATCGTGAATTTAAAATCTGCACAAGTCAGCTCATTGACGAACGTGAATTAACAAGCTATACGGTTCACATCGCAAAGGGAAACACAAGGGCGTTAATTGCGCTCGCAGATACCCAAAAGGTGAAATAAAATAAACTTGAGATTAAATGGATCCGCGCTACCAGGTGGTCTGGTTTTTCCTAGCGTAAAATTTCTCATCCATAAGATGAGGGAAACGATATGGGGCGTTTTCTCCAACATCCCAAGATAGAGCGGGAATTACTCGAAAAACTTGAAAAGAAAAGAGAAGGCCTGAAAATCAATTTGACCAATCGTCAGACCACATGAATATAGAGGTAACAATCCCATACTTGCGCGATTTTAACCGGCCAACTGGTGTTTACTTCCAAATACTATGAGATCCTGATTTAATCATACAAGAGCAGTAATTTGTCTAAATAGTAAAACAAAATCCACATTAGATTAGGGCGATGTTTTGGGATAAATTCGCTTCCAAGGTGTCACCAAAATTGTGAACAGCAAAATAGCTCAACATTGAAGTTGTATACAAGAAGATTAAGAAGAAAGGCCAATTGTAAATCTAAAAATTAGCAACGTGTGTAATGGCACCCTTATTTGTGTACACAACAACTTTGAAATTTGCTATAAAAACATGAAAGAAGCATGTTTCAAGATCATTTCCAAATTGTCCTCTAAATGATATCATTTTTAACAGTGGTGTATTTGAGATGTTTTATAGAACTTTTTTCACTGTCTTGGGTGTTTATCACACGATGTTTCGGGAGTTTTTGATCTACTCCCGTGTATATAAAAATGATATCTCTTGCTCACAGCTCAATCGTATTTTTTTTTTTGTATTGGCCATGTCGGTATTTCAGATCTACAGTTCGTTAATGGTATTCCGCTTCAATTCTGAGCAAATGTCTTTTGTTTTAACAGAAATAATAATGTTGTGTTTCCATTCCTGATATTTCTCAATGATATAATAATATATAATAATTGGAAATATCGTTGTCAGTTGCTTATTATCCTTTCGTTGTCTATACTTCATCATCTAGTTATGCGACTACTCTTCGAATTATGGATTCGGCTACAAACCTTTGCATTTATATTGTTAAAAACAAGGATTCATTTAAACCTTTCTGTATAAGGTAATTTTTAGAATCACATTGTTGAACTTCGGAATGTATTCAAAGACCATTCTCTACACGGGGAATGATTTGTTTAATAGATTTATTTGAGTTTAAATTTCGCATTAGCTGTTAATCGTAAATAAACAACAAACGTCCTACAAGCTACTAATATTATTTAAGTGGCAAAATAGCCGTCGCCTTTAACAAAATTAGTACCTAGTTTTAGCAATATGCTACGTTTAGAGCAACTAAATTTCCAAACCTATTCTGTTAACAGTGATATTAAGCTCGGTGTAATTCACTCTTTTAACCTCATCTGATATTTTTATTAGTTGTAATTAAAAGGAGCATGGAAGATAAGACTTAATTATGTTTTACGACTATTTTAAAGTTCGCTTAAACCCCTTTTAGTACACTAATATGTAGTTTTATGCTGCTTAAACTAAGGTTTAATGGCATTATTTATCATCCAACATCTGTTGTTTCTTGAATGTCCTAAAGCATTAAATTATCACCCCAGAAAACGGAGTAAACGAGAAGGTTAAAACAGAAATTTAAGCCGGACAATCGTTAACAATTCAGTTTCAGGCTGAACTTGGCATGTGCTTTTGTAGAAAGCGATTTCAGTTCCACAAAGATTTTACGCTGGTTGAGCCCAGCAGTCATTTATTACGTTTTTAGGGAACTTTTGTCGTTTATTAGCAAGACTAAAGAGAATATTATGTAAAATAAAATTTATGTCGAGTGCTTTAAAGCGTAACAGCGAGTGGAATTTTATGGTGAAGGGGTTAATCAGCAGCGGGAAATCGATTTTTAATTAATACCGTAGTTATTCAGAAGGGGTCGGAACAAATACCTCTTGGGAAACTGCATCGGTTTTGCTATTGTCTCGTTAAAACGATTACAGTTTGGCCTCCCTTTTTTGTGCTGAAGACCATTGTTCTGTTTTTCGTAAATCTCAGGAATGTATTCTAAATTCCAATGTTTAACATATGCCGTTTATGGCGTCATTATACGCTTAAGTAATAATGTTTCAATATGGAATATTAATTACTAAGTTTACCATTCGGATTAGTATCTCAGCTGCTTCAATGTTGGTATAAGGCAGAATTCATGTTGGAAGCGGTGTACTAAAGTTAGATGTACAATGTGATTATCAAAATGTACTTTGTGATTATAGAAACTATTTTTATGTCATCTTAAATTGTCGCTTTCTTCCTTATCGGGTCTACAACTTTCCAACTTCAAGTGTTCTTCTTTATAGTGTCAGACATTTTGAGTGCAGTTCAAAACATTTCCACTTTGCATGAAAATCACAAAACCCCAGTACTTATGTCATTGTCCTTTTAATATTGTAGAATATATTCCGTAACCATATTCTACTAATTTCCTAGATTTATAAAAAAGGGGCCAAAACTTCGACTGCTAAAGTGAGCGCTGGCCACAGCTCTCAACTTTTTAAATTTTCAAGGTCAAATTTGATAGCTATACAGTCGTTACCTTATTGGTCGTTTTATTTATTACATAAATCATACAATAAGAACAAAGTAGTTTCAGAAGAATAATTCTTAGAAATTGTTATACCTGTAGATTAGTAACTAGTTAGTTACGAGTCATTACTAGTAAGGAACTGGACACTGTTTTTCGTTTATAATCACTTATAATAATGCAGAAGACTAAAAGCCGTGTTTACACAACTAAAAGTACCATAGTTGCATTCCACCATTTCTATTTTCGGGTTTTTGTAAACAAACTTCCCTTAACTTTTAATAGCGATATTATCACAAAATACAATTATTTATTATGCATATTTCTTGTGTTTTTTAAAACTATTGACTCAGCTTTGAAGGCAAGTCCACTTTGGTAAATGTTCATATCTGCTTATTGAATGCTCCCAAAATTGAAGCCGCACGCACACGCTAAGAAGGCGTGTCTTTAAAGTTGAGGCTACATAACCTACAAAATTTCAGATTGGCCTGGCAATAACTAATGTCTTCTAGCAGTGGCTACAAGTATTAATTCTGTGATAATGGTCTGCCGTGCATCAGATTGTAGTACAAAGCAAGGTAAGGGAATAGCGTTGTTCAGATTTCCCAAAAATTTGCAACAACGACATTATTGGTCTAAATTTTGCAAAAGCAAGAATTGGGCTCCGACTAATGCTTCACGGTTACGCCACAAGCTGAAAGGAGTTTCATTCGTAAGTTATTTGTCCTATTATGCTCCATAATGTGTGTTACAATTTATAAATTCTAGCAGGAAACCGAAGAAGCAATGGATTCGGGAGTATGTTGTGAACCGAGTAACACACGTTTCTGCAGTGCTCGGTATATTCCTTTTTTAAAATGTCGATGAAAACTAGAGCAGCTTCTTCTGTTAGTGATTGTAGTGTAGACGCTACCAAAATCGCAAAGCAAGTTGTTGCACTTCTATTGCAATCCAATGACTTTAAAGTTGTCGTGAATAAAGTAATTTCCGACACGTTGCACGACTTAAAGGCAAGACGTAAAATTAGCAAAGCAAGATGCAGATTTAGACGTTTTGTTTATAAATTGCAAGTGTTTATGTGACATGTGACACTCACAGGTAACACGACACACGAAAACTAATCCTGTTGACAGGTGACAAATCAAACGATTTTTTCAAAAATCTAGGAAAATTTCGATAAGCAGCGGGAAAAATATAATAAGATAACTCGGAATGTATCGCCTATTAACATTTTCGGCAGGCAACAAGCCGCGACTTCGTCTTGGCTTGTACTTGCCTACCTCAAATGTTAATAGGTCCTTACATTCCGTGTTACTTAAATAGCTATTGTTTGCTGCTTTCCCTTGACAACGGAACTTAATATTATTATTAATTTCCTAGGATAATAAAATTAGAAACGCAAGGTAACACGACTCACGAATATTAATCCTGGTGTCAGGTGAAAAACCAAACGATTTCTTTCAATATTCTAGAAAAATTTTGATAAGCAGCGGGAAAAATATAATAAGATAACTAGGAATGTATCGCCTATTAATATTTTCGGCAGGCCTACCTCAAATGTTAATAGCTATTAAAAGAAGCTTATGAAGCACGTACTCTGCACTCCTTTCCACACCACCATGAAGTAGAGTTGACGGCACGTTTTTTTATGTGGTATCCCCAGGACACCTATTCCACATGTCACAAAGAAAGTTGTTGTCGCTGCTGTTAAAAATTGACTCCAGAACTGTGTTGAAGTGGTAATGTATCACTTAAAATCTTGTACTTTTGTTTCAAAGTGCCAATTACACGCTCCACGTGAATTCCCACATTGAAATTGCATATACACTATAGTTTTTTATCTCGTTACAGCACATATTACGTGCAACAGTTTTTCATGAGTGTTTGAAATTTTGATAACATTTGAAATAAACAATATTTGCAACAATATTTTAACAAACACTTGAAATAAGTAACCGAATAATAGAACACTGCAGTTTAAATTGAAACTAAATGAATTAATCACAGATTCATCCATTTTCAAGTAAGGTCTATTCTATAATGTATAATGGTTATTTATATTTATACAGTACAGTAAACATTGCGCTTCCATACTTTGACCAAAATTATTTAACAAGATATTTTTGTCAGCTACAAGGAAAAATTGCATGTTCAACACATTGGAAAATTCCACGTAAAACTTTTACATTTGCTGGAAAACTCTCACTTTTCTTAACTTGTAGAACAATCTGCTATTAATTCACTAGCGATTTAAGATGAAAATTAACTCGCTAGCATATAAACATTATAAACAGTTATACTTATGGTTGCTATTATAGAGATAATAATAATAATGCCAGTTTAAAATGTATTATGTATGGATGTATAATCGATAACCTCGTTTTACCTTGCGGTGTAGAGGCTGGTGCTTTATGTGCTTGCATCTGGCGGTACAATGCTCAACTTGCCCCGGATTCGGGATACAAAGTTGAACCGCGCCTTTTAATGCTTGCACAGCACCCATTGTGTGAGGTGTCTGTGTGTATTATGTTGACCTTGTTACTCTATCTCTTAGGTCTGTGGTTCTGAGTAGAGCACAGTTAACCCGGGAGTGGTCGCGCTATGGTCGATTCAACCGCACATTTTAATAAATTGCTGTAGCTTTCTAATGCAGCTCCTTTGCGACTTGAACTTTTAAAAATTCACCTAAAATGCAGTTTTGCTGTTTTTAGTGACATTTCAGCACATTTAAAAAAAATTTAAAACCGTTTTTTTGTTAATGCGGTTGATCTAACGTAACTCAATTATTTTTTCATTTATCTGGTATTATAAATGAATGTTACGCTGTAAAATCGTTTATTATGCTTTCCTAATAAAGTGCAAGAGAAATGTTATAGTTATTATCAATATAAGGCCGTTAGTAGGCATCTAACAAACGAGAATAAATTTGTGGCCGATGCCGTCAGGCCGATGCTAATGAGTTCATCTGAGCCATGGCCATGGCTGTTATAAGGAACTTTTCAGTCAGGTTGACAGTTCTGTTATTAACAAATAACAAGTAGGTGTTATGAAAAAGATTTTTATTAATTTACATACATTCTGTAAAAAAAACTAACTGATGTTGAACCGACCGGGGCGCGATCATTAACGGAAGTTTAGGACGCGCGACTACACCCGGGTTAATTTGGTGCCCAACTGTGAATGGTCTCACCGAGCCCGGTTCAAATCGCTTAATGCAAGGCAAGCGCTTACCCATCTGCGCTACTTGGCTTCTTGTGTTTAAAATGACAAAGAAATAATAATTAATCAGTTATTTAACAATATCAGTAACGGCGTAACTGGAGACTTGAGTTACCGCATTTATATTTTTATGACGTTCAACGCCTCAACGGCTTAAATCTGAAAAGAAACAGATTGCAGGCAGCTGAAAATTATTTCGCTGGCGCAAATAATTCTCACATATAATCTCATAAGAGCATTAATTCTTTCTGGAATTTTTTTTTTGACTGCGTTCCAACAACGTCGTATTAATTAGGACGCCTTTCAGGGGCGAGCGTTTCCTTTCCAAAGACTTTATACATTTGAAAATATATTTTTTGGAACTGTTCCTTACTGCCAATCTCTAGCGTGCTTTTAAAGCTTTATTTAGTGCAACAAAAGTTATTAAATTCGTCCTACATTTTAAATGCGGCATATGCCGCGGGTTTCAGCTAGTCTTATTTATATTGGGCACAAGGTTTGAGGAAGACGTTCGCAGTGAAAATTCCAAGTTTTTATTCAGTATTCTATTTCTGAAATTACTTTTTGTGTATTTCATGAACTAAAACAACTATTTGCAAATATATGTTCGAATATCGAAAAAACTTTTGTAAAGGGGTTTATACGAAACTTCCCTCGCGCGAATTAAATCAATTTGCAAATTAAAGAAACATGTAGTCCGCTGAGATTCGAACTCTGCGTTCCCAGGCGAATGACATTAATATTTCAGGTCCAGTTGCTAGTCCGCTTGAAAAACTGAGCCACGACTGTACTGAAATTGTTTCTGCTGCGCTATAAAGGCACCATACTATTTTGTCGCATTTGTGATGTTTACCCGGTATCTGTTAGGTTCCATTTTGCCAATAATAAAGCCTGAGCATGTGGAAATTATTAGTTTTATCTGTTTCACAGTTAAAGCAAAAATTAACCAGACTATATTTTTTAAGATGCTCACCCTCTATATATTTCAAAATTGGTTCGGTTTCATGTCAGGTAGACATATAACCTACATGAAAAGTATCGTCAAATAGTTTTTGAGTTATACCGCCAACAAACAAGCAGACAGACGAAATTGAGAAAACCTGTTCTTCGTTATCTATGTAGGTACCCTGAAACGTGAAGATCTGAAGAAATCTAGGAAAGTGCTTATTCCTTCGTCTTTTAGACGAGGTAAGTCAAAACGAGTTAATTTTGAATTTGAGCTGTTTTTAAGTTAACTCTTGGTGGGCTGCATTGATCAATGTAGAATCGCGTGGTGGACACTCCTGCACTAGGGACACGTTGTCAATCTTTTGCTATAGTTTTTGTCTAACGCATTTACCGACTATAGCAAAATCCTATTCGATTTTGGATTTATAAAGAACCAAAAGAGCAAACACTTTCCGTCTTCTTATTCTTGATACAGCCTCAGTATTTGTTAACAACTACACTAACCTCTTTCGTTGTTTACGTCCCAGCTTTTCGGCCAGGTCTATCGATTTGCTCATTATATCTTTCGTATTTCCGTTTTTCATTTGTTTTGCTTACCTAGAAGTATCTCTTTTGTTGTCGTTTCGCTACCCCATTCGGATAATATATCCATAGTCTCATCGCTTCTTCACTGAACCAGTCAAGAAGAGTAAATAACTGGCACACATATCAAGAGAACTTTCATTATAGCTATATCGAATCTACTTATTTAGACGGTTAGAGTAGTATGATAAATGTGTGATTGCCTAAACTATACACCTCCTTGTCGTGTAACTGTATAGTTGTGGAACATCACAGTCTCCTACAAAAGATCGACTTAGCTATTTATATGGTACGGGTTAAAGAATAATTTGGAGATTGTATTCGTTTCTTGAATGAATATTATGAAATTAAAACATTTTTTCTTCGCTTGTTTTGGAAATATCCTCTATTAACTTATATATAACTTAATAGAGGATCAAAAAGAAAACGAAAACAGGGAACGCATACACAACTACCCTTATATAAAAAGTACTGGAACAGTTTTAAAATCTGCTCTTTTCGTGAATTTGGGGAAGCATTTCATTTCTTAATTCGCAACTACTGACAGTTATATTGAAAAATACATTTGGTCATTCTGCATTAAGAAAGACACCAAAACTTTTGGAGTAGCCGTCATTAACGGGTGTTTTTGCTGCATGCGAGTACGTTTGTCCCGTTTTCGTTGCCATCAATTGTAATACAACAAGCATGTGTCTTACGAAGCATTCTAAGGGGTTAAAGCGTCTGTCTAGCAATTGTATTTCGAATGGGAGCGTAGTTTCAAATCTCACCAACTGCAATGTTTCTTTTCCTTAAGGAATGAAGGTAATTCGCATTACTATAGCTTTCACTGTTTCACTATTATTATTAGAAAGATTCGAATATGTTTACCCTTTTTAGTTCCATAGTCTGAAAGACGCGTTTTCTTCCTCCATTGACAAAAAGAGTGACAGAACTTCTTCTAAAACACTAGTCTGTGTATCCTTTCAACATCTTTTTCGAAGCCATTTTACAATCAAGCTGGAAATCTCTTCTACATTATGGATTCGAACATGTCATTGTTATATTTGAAGAAAAACCAACGACAACACGGGGCTGCTGTAGAGCTCTGTACCTTCGACATATCTCAATATGATATATTGAGATATGCCGGGATATACCAAAATATTATTCTGAATTGGAAACAGTAAACACTCATTCAGAATGGGTTTTAGAGTCCGATACTCCCACAATCAGCACATGGTCTACATCTTCAATATCGTTAATAATCATTCTCACTGACTCTCGAGCGACGGCGGGCTCCTCTTATTCTCAAAATTAGCATAACCTGCAACAAAATCTTATTAGCGGTCTAAATATTTATACGAAGAGAATTATATACCAATACCCTCTTTAGTACATGGGTTTGATCGTCGGCTTCTTTAATAAACTTAGTAACGCTGTCTCTTGTTAAGACTTTTGATTGCTTCTCTCTATACCCAACTGCTTTTATTTTGACATAAGACACCAATTTGTGAAACTTTTACACGTCAATGTTTTCCATTACATTCGAAGTAGATTTGAGCATAAAAAGGCAGTCAATAGTGTGGGTAGTTTTTCTTTTGTTGTTTTTTTCTAAATAAGCTAAAATCTGATACTTTTACCGCTTTTTTCGTCTCATATGATTGTCGAAATTGAGTATACGCATTCTCATACTGCAGTTTATTCCATTACCTCGAGTAGAATATCGCTATCGCTATCACAATCCATTGTTTCATGCTTCATACTTTTATGTTGTACATAGTTGGCGCAAACACACACATTGTTTTTCAGCGCAACAGTGCTTTTTCTCCCAATTTACACTGACTTCTGAAAGTAAATAATTTGCAAGCAATATGACTTTTGCCGTCCATCTGGCAGGAAGCATAGGTCCTGGAGACCTAAAACGAATCCCGCTTGTTGGAACTCCTCCCAAAAATATAACTACTAATTATAACAGCCTCGTATGATCCCTTTGTTGCTCAGGTTGCTCAACATTCCTTCAGCCAACATAACGGCTTCTGTGCGAATGTTTGGGACCCCTTTATCATCTTAGTAAAAAAGAGTGTGACATTTTTCTTCTAGCTGTATAGTTTTCCCAGATGATGGAATGCTAAGACATTTTAAAAGAATTGCTTCTAGTAGCATTCTCCACTCTAGAAGGGTACAGGCTCAAGCTTTATTACTATCATTTGAAGCTTTTGTATGAAAGCGCATGTCTTTTGCTTTGTTTTCAGGGTTCCACGACTTTACAGCATTCTCCACAGCAGAAGATATTATCTCACCCATTCTACTAATCAATTTAGGGATTTCTGATAGTTGTTTCTCTTCACCACGGAAAACAATCAGCAATGAACAGCCAGGCAGGATCAAAGCAGTTCTTGATTAATTGGGCTCTTTCCTGACGATGCTTCGCTTTCTCTCTCTTTTAAATGATCAACGATTTACACTGAGCTGTGAGATGTCACGATGCGGTGTGCTGGCTACACAACTTAAAAAAAAAGTTGCTCTCCAGTCACTAACTTTTGTACGATCTATTGTCGCTGTTAATCGCAAGTAATAACTAAGAAGGCTTTCTACCTGATTTCGGTTTAGATGAACAGACAGCATAGTTGCTATCATCGTCTCCCTGATTAGATGATTTAGTTCCATCTTTACTATCACTACGTAAACTTAAATCAGGTGTGGGCGACGCTGTCGTATCAGTTTTACTTTACTTTACCGCTGTTTGTCCTCGTCCCTAGCAACTCTAGTGTTTCACGTTTTCTCTTTCGGGCGTCCTATCTGGCTAAAGCTACATCCACTGTCTTTTCTCTCTCTGAGCCAATGACCTCAATTATCATTATCTGCAGTGCATATGTGTGCGCAACGTCGATTAGATCAATGAGACCTTGAGGGCAATAAACTTTTTGCTAGTCCTCTTAGTTCTTTAGAAGTTTTTTCCAGTCATTACATAAGCTTCTACTTAAGAATTAATATAATTGAAGAAGTTCTGACGTGTGACTAACATCAAATTACCGTAATTTTCTATAAACATTGACTAACGTTATTAAAAATTTATATATGCCGTCTTCAAAATGTTTTTCGTAATATTGTGCGCTGTCCGCTTGTAAATTCGAAAAGAATTAAGAACCGCCATAAGGTATACCGTGTGCCTTGGATTGACTTTGAGATAGATATTTGTTATGGGAATTCGGAATACCAGGTACCTTAGACACCGACCGCTTTGGTCATATGGTCAAATTCTACTTAGAATTTTGTCAAGACTAAGGAGGTTCAGCCGTAGTAAGAGATCTTTTAAATGCTACACTTCGTAGTACCATTGGACCCACGGCTCCACATCACTTCCGAATAATGGCATCCTGTAGAGGTTTTCATCCGCATTTTTAATTTTATGAAACCTCACCGGACCGGGATTCGAACATGCGATATTTTGTAGCTAGCATGCATTACCACCGAGATACCGAGCCCGACGTGATAGATGTAATAAATCAAAAATGCTTTAGTACGGCTTTAGTCTTTTCCCGTCTAGGCCTGCTTGGTGTAAAATGGAGCTTTATCAAATTACCATTCAAATAGTATCCAATTAACAGAGTTACGGGCAACCTAAGAATATTATAATTTGTTGTAAGTAAAGTGGTCTCTCTGGTAACTTTATAAGAAAATGTTATTAAAATAAAATATTCTAAATAAAAAATGGTAGTGGTATACCGAATTTGATTACATTTGGATTACAAATAAATTATTTTATTTTTTAATTATAATGAGCAATTTCAATTAAAATTATTAAATAATTTGTTACGATTTAATTGCGCATCTATTTCAGTTCGATGTCTGTAGTGCTTATTCCTTATTGTTACGCCTCAGTTACGAATCTATTCGATTTCAAGGTCTTTGCTTTGTTGGCGGAATGAAACCAGTTTAAGCTTCTGGCAAGAGTTCAGTGGATGTATGGGTATGCAGTTTGATTTTTGTGAAATGGTTGCTCGCGCCTTTTCGGTGGAGTTGCATTCCTGAACCACGAATTAGGGACGTTTCAATCCCACGCCATTGTCGATGGATTCTACGCTTGCTGACTGCCTTCTTCGCACGTGGTCTAGAACATCTTGGGGTAAGTGAAGGAAGTCTTCTTCGAGCTGTAATTTCACCCGTGTTCTATCGTGGATTTTTTTTTCTTTTTAACAGTCAGTGAAGAGTCGTAGGGAAAAGTTTTCAGAGGTATTAGCTTTCATAGCATCTGGATGCGGATGTCACTAAGGGCATGACCTTGAATCGTTCATACCTCTAGTCGCGGCCACTTCACACCTGTTGCGTGCATTTCTTAGAGCACATGAAGGGACTCGATTCCTACAGGTTGAAGTTTCCCCTTTGTATGGACATTTACTCTGTTCAGGCATTTTGACGTTTAGATTTCTGACGTGGCCTTGGGAATATACAGTTCGCTCTGCGAGCTTTGTAACTGGAAGCACACTAAACTTTTGCTCCCAACCCACTGCGTGGACACCGCTGTATAGTCGCCTTGAAAACTATTGCCTTATTTTAATGTGTGCGATAATATTGTATCACTCTATTGTGAACTTGTAAGTATGTATTAAGATTTATGCGTTTTGCTTTAAGGTGCCTCGTGACTTGTGCTACTTGAGTTTACGAATTCTCTTTGAATACACTTGTCGTTACTTGGTAAAGATCCGTTGGCGCGCTTTAAGCTCTTAATTAATTTGAGTATTTGATATTTTGAGTGCTCCATCACAGACCACTTTTTGTGAAAGCAAATGGTGAGTATTTTTACTTTTATTATTGGAAAAACCATCTCTATGCCTATACCGCTGTCACTATAACGCAATTATTTTGATATTATGCCCAATGTGGTAAAATAGTTTCCGTATATTAGAGTGGGGGACTAATATATTCCTCTCGGTTAGTAGTAGAGATTTACTCGTACTAACATGTGAGCAAACGAAAATGAAATAAAGCTTAGCTTTGAAATTTTGTTTGTGTTGGTGGCACTGTAAGTTTATGTAAAATTCGAGGTCAGCAGGTTAGCTTTTCCATCAGTTTTGACACAAACTGATGCAAAATCTAACCTGCTAACATAAAATATAACATAGACTTACACAAGCAAATATTTCAAAGCCAAGCTTGATTTTATTTTTGTTTGCTCACATGTTATACAACCTTAACTGCACATATATAACTTTTGAAACAATTTCAGTAAAATTATTTGCTGTCAACAGGTTTTACTAGAAAAATTAAACCATTTCCGCATTTTAAGCTTGAAATTAAACTGAAAAATACTCGACAACTGTATTTTTATAAAACAGAACCGAATAGGGAAATCTGAAATGTGTTTGCTATAGAAAAATCGAGAGCCACTGGCTATATAAGTACTCACAATTGTTACATCTGCGAGCGGCACCAGCAATTCCAATTACGAGGCCCGAGCAGGACAAATACATTCGATCGACCACTTTTAAGTTCTAATTATTTGTAGGATATTTTGTGTGATATAGTTGCTCCGAATTATTGATGTTTAGTTTTCGAAATGCCGTGAGTGGTTTCTACATACTTAAGTGGTCGTATTTAGTATCACACCAAATAAAACTACGAATTTGTTTGTGTTGACATACAAAGCAATGTTCCAATAAAATAATTTCTAATTTCTGGATTTGAAAATAAAGATTTCTACAGCAAAATGACAAATTTTTAATCGCTAGATCGGTTAATGTTTGCACATTCGTACCTAATTATCTAAGTTGCATATATAACACTTTTCATAAGTACATGTTCTACATCCACATTATATTTCCATGGAGGGCAGCATCATTACTAGATAATCGAATATAGCAATGGCTCTTATTATGCTATTATGTCGTCGCATTTCTCGAACGTTGTCCTATTACCCTCCTACAAACCACATGTCCATATGAGTACTACATATCGATTTTCGGAATGTAAGAGCTGATGCTCAGTGGTAAACCAGTATATGCTTACGTAATTATAACAATTGAAGCTTAAATGTCGGTTCTAACACAAATGTGCAGTTAAAATATGAGAAACAAGTACTCGTATAAGGCTATGAACAAGAATAAAAACATCAAATATAGACACCACATTCATTATTATTAAGGAGATTTTACATTGTAGATCATGGCAGGTTACAATATCTGACCAAATAATGCGATAAACAGGTGATCTTATAAAGACGTAAAAGGACTAATTTAGAATTGAAAAAATGCATTAAGATTCATGAAATCGTAAATGTTAAGACCGCTGGAAGATATACTAAGGGTAAAAAGTAACAAGATGATCAATAGCATAAAAACGTACTACTCTGTTTTTCCCTTTCCAGTTTGTCACTTATATGCAATTACAGCCCATTTCCTTAGAAGGTATTTGATCCAAGGATTGAAATAGAATGGGTAAGAAACTGAAAAGGACTATGCTACTAGAACTAACAATAAGAGGCTAATAAAGATAGCCAGAGAATAGGCCAACAGGAAAGAGACACCCGGGAAGGCCACTGAAACGATGGATTCAGAGAGACGCCTATACATCAACAGAAAACACTCTATAAACGGAATAATAAGCGTGACGAAAAACAAGTTGAAGAAGATTGAAATGGATCAGCCCACTATTTTTATTTCCTTACAGCTTTTTGTGTGATTTTCTTTCTTGTTCAATTCCGTTCAATTTTGTCCTTTTTCAAATTTATAGCTTTGGAAGTTGCTGCTAGACCATTCAATGTTGCATCCCATCACATACATACTTCTCAATCTACCTCATTTTAAAGTTATATGGGTCTCCATTCCCTGATTATCTTTACATGATCATCATGACGGATTCTTATAATGTGGCATAAATACGTATAGTGACTTTGCAGCTCTTGCCGGCTTTCGCATCCTAGTTTTCAGTTTATTCTCTCTCCAATCTCCCTCCAATGGCTCCGCTGCCAAGTTGCTCTAGTTATTCCATGTTGTACGAGGCCTTTCCCTGTTTATTCGTTGGGGGGTGGGGGGGTCCACCCGAGTAAATACTTGGGCCATCTTTCATTCTACAGACGCGTCCGTACCATTTCAGACTCTTAGCGTCAATCGTATCTAATATGTCTGTGTCTATACCCATGGCTAGTCACTAATGATCCAGATAATAGGCAGCATTATGCTCCTTGTAAAAGAACAGTTAAGAAAGTAGTAATTACAGCTAGAAATTAAAGGTGGGAAAAATAAAGGTTTAGAAATTGACACGTACATAGAATTTACAAGATCGTCGCTTCGGGTACCTAGAGAATATTTATAAGTTTAAAAACTGAAAGAAAATATTATCTATTTAAACTATTATTAACACAAGACAGACCACAATTCACTACAACTCCCAATGAGAACCTATCTAAAAACAACAAGTCTTTTTATGAGGAGAATTACATCACAGAAGTCTAAGTGAAGAAGATCTTAAAGAAACTAAGAATGGTCGAGCACCTAGCCTCGGAAAAGTTCCCACTGAGCTCACTAGATATGCCCCTAAAAGCATTATACAGATGTTAGCATATTTATTTCACTTATTTTTGAGTGTAGACGATCTTCCCCCTGAATGGACAACAGCAAAATTTGCCACAAGAAAAACTATAGAGACTACAGAGTACACAATGTAACCAACTCCTTGTGTAGTTTATACGGAAAATTATTAAAGTATAGAATTGATTAACAAATAGCAGACGTTAAAGGATAAAGCGGTTTTCGAGCTGGGTGGTCATGCATGGACAACGTGTTTGTTTACGGCAACTTATTCATGAGAGAATAGCACCTGGGCTCCGACAACCATAAATGACAAATAAGCGGCATGATGCCGCATGCCAAACTGTAAAAGAATGTGAAGAGCTCGATTGAAATACAAGAAAACACATTGGCTTATGGAAAGAAGATTAGTGCTATTGATAAATAACAATCTGATGATGTATCAACAAATACTGAAACATGTGTAGACGTACGACATACAGCTCTGAGACGCACGAAAAAAAGCAATGATTTTAGAATATTAAACTTACTAATATCGTTGATGCACTTTAATATATCACGACTGCCAATCTCCACAGGGGTTTTCAAATGGAACTGGTTTGAAATTGTTTACATTTTGACATTTTGCCCTGATCAGGTTAGAATTATTACTTTTCTCAAGTGTAAGCAACGTAGGGGTAGCATCAGAAGTCAAAGATTTGATTTTTATTCGAGTGAAGATATAAAAAGAACAGCATGAATTACATACATCTACTGTTCTTTATAAATACACGTCAGAACCACTTAAACTAAGAATTAATTATACAAATTATATAAATAACAGAAAATAAAAGGCTGCATTCGGGATTAATGAAACGCTTGAGCGGCTAGGTAACTAGTGCCACATCCTTGAGCGATGTCCGACTCTTTGGTAAAATGCGTCCTAAACAGCGCTACATATGTGGCGGAGAACTGTAAAACTGTAAATGAACTACAAATGGCTCCATAAGCAATCATAATAGTTGCCAGGCGATACCCCGTTCTTCTTCGTCAAACGGGGTCTAGTCAGCGACAAAATACCTTCACAATCTTGCGTCACAAGACCTTCAGCTGCGCTTTTCGGGGTGCTGAAATATGCTTTAGGTTCCTCAGGAGGACGGCAGGATCTTCATCTGGGAGTGAAAGGAGTGCTTCTTCTCTAGTTACATTTATTCGGCATTGCAAAATGTTAGTACCCCTCAGCGGGTAGTAGTGATCTGGGGCTTCCGATTGGAGCTCCTATTGCTTGTCTGTCGGTGTAATGGAGGCCAGAACCGCCTTCGGGGCTTAGGTAAAGATTCTAAGACAAGGCTCGGAGTAGCAGATTCATGGGAGATTCTTTTCAGAAAAGTTCCAGGCTTGGAAATTCTCTCGAACCGGCGTGGACTCGTTTTTCAGGGCAAGACAGAGTCTAAACACCGGGTTGTTCTGCAGGTGTTAGGCCGGAAGCATCCTTGGGGCTTAAGGCTAGTGAAGCTAGAGCATTGAACTCGACTCTTTTTCCATGGGCGAAGAATCTCACTTATACCGGGTGTCCATTCTCAAAGTCGAACATAGGCAATTAACATTAGTGCATTCACTCGTTCTTCATTGAAATAATAAATTTTTCTGTAGATAATTTTTACAGACGTTGACAGAAAATACCTGATTTACGCCAACTAATTACCATTTTTTTTGACAAATGCTATCGAACTTGAAAATCAAGGCATGACATATTTAAAAATTCCCAAGTTTTAAATTAGTATTTTAAACTAAAAATCGCACCTTGAATATTATGATTGGTATCATTTGATGCGTAATAATTTTATCTTTCCATTGATACCATTACCTTGCCTGTAAGTTGAATCGGCGAGCAGGAAACGGCAAAAACGTTCAATACAATGTTAATCGCCTATGTTCGACTTTGAGAACGGACACCCGGTATACGCCTTTCTGGCGAAATATCGCCGGTTTTATCTTCTGGGGTGGCCTTGTGCATAACCAACGAAATATTTTACGTTTGTCGGAATTTTGCCATGTCCTGGAGGTCAAGACGCCAAATGTGATGAAATTAGCGGCTTTCAAATTTCAACGTGCTAATGACGTTTTAAAATTAATTTAGGGCTGACGGCACAAATGGGTATGAATAAAATTTAAAGGTATGCTGAGAAAGAATCAAGCTGATCGAAAAAAGGCTTGTTAATATTTGTTTCTCTGCATTAAAAGTCAAACTATTTTAGGATACCAATTTCACATACAATTCGTTTGATCAGAAGGACAGAACGGTTAACACATGAATCCATGGATTCCCTGGAATTTATAGAATCGAAAAATGATGACAAGTAACGCACTTATCTACTTCAGAAATGAATTAATAATGGGCTACATTCTGCAAATCAATAAGCTTACTTGAAACAAAAAACTTTACCGCCATCACATAATAAATATAACGTGAAAGTTATTAATTTATATTTTACGTAAATTACAATTTTCAACATGCAAAAGCTTCTATTTGCAGCATAACAAGGGTTTTTTCGTTTGATCTGACACCTTGATTAACTTGGGAATTTTAGTCAGTGGTAATTCGCTATCTACTGAGTATTAAAGTGAGTTATTT
This sequence comes from Agriotes lineatus, assembly GCA_940337035.1. Classification (NCBI taxonomy): domain Eukaryota; kingdom Metazoa; phylum Arthropoda; class Insecta; order Coleoptera; family Elateridae; genus Agriotes; species Agriotes lineatus. Next base: position 10,353 of record CALNHX010003792.1, on the reverse strand, counting down.
CATATTTTTTATCATCTACAATAACAGTAACTAAATACACAGACGGAATATTTCAATTCATTCGTGAAACGCCGAAACTTTTAGAGTTTTAAAGACACATTTCCACGATTTCCGACTTTTTAGAAGTACTAGCAATTAATTTACAGCCTGCATAAATTAAACCTTAATTTTCGATACTTGAAAGCGTTACATTAAAGTTATGGCATCAAAACGCTTTTGTTGGCAGCTGCTTCCTACCCTATATCTTTAAAAAAATTACGTTTGTCAGAATTTTACTGTGAAATAGATAAACAAATGTCACCCGCAGGCTCCCCGTGTTAGTAGGCCTGAACGAAAAGTAAAGCGAACATGGAGAGCCGGCGAAATGCTGAAAAACTGAACATAACAATGTCGACGAACCACTTAAATTTGCAGGAAATAGAAAAACCGACGACCGTGCTTGTTTTGTATTAAAGTTAAAAAACCATAAAGCATCTATCTTTGAAAATGTCATGAATTCCTTTCTATTCAGTAAATTATGTTGCGATGTGCATAATGGGGATCTTGGGCTTAAATTTTACCCGAGACCTTGCACTCATACAGTCCAGTAGTTTAAAGCCGTAGTTCTGTTTATCTAAGGAAATTATGCTTTGCTATCTTAATTCATAATCAGCTTACCTTCAGCTATTTACTACGAAATGGAGTTGTTGTATTCTCTTTGTCCTCTCTTCGTGATGTCTGTAATTTTAGGCTCAACATACTACTATAGCTGCTTGAGATGAGAAAGCCTTTAACTTGATAAATATAATAATGTTATATTTTACTAACATTTATGAAGGATTCCTTTGACAGGGCATACATTACAGGCAAAGTGGGTTGTAGTAGCTCATCTTTAATATGCAATTTTGTTCCTTAAAGATGAAGGTAATAAAATGTGATAAAATATTACATCTCAAAGACTATTAACAGCTTTTTAATTGTAGGTACATAAATGAAGGAAATTTAGAAATTCATTTATGAGGCTTTGACATTTTCATTAGCACAATTTGCTTTTGTGGGGACCCATGTACATGTAAACGTCTGTCGATGTTTTGTCGTAATGAATAATCGGCATCTTTACGATAGATCTTTCTACTATTGTTTGGTTTCTCACTCAGCTCTTCTAACTGGGAGCTCTCATTATTTGTTTACGTTTTAAGCTAAACATAAGGTAATACTGATTTCATTCCAGACAATCTGGGATTCTATGATGAGACAAATTGTTTACCTAGATATAACATGAAAGCTACTGATTGGCAGGGTCGGTTAACATAGCACCACCAACAATAATAAATGATCCCCAAATCAAGCGCTTTATTCTTTATATCTAGAGCCATGTCAGTGTTCTTTTCCGGTGGTGATAACTTAACGTTATCTACCAATTAACGACAGACCGTTAAAAACTTAGCTCTAGATTCTTTAAACCTAGCGCTATCTAGCGCTACAAATTATTACCCTAGCGCCATTGCAGTTTTGGAAGATTTTGCTATTTTTCTTTGGAGGTGCTAAGTTAACGTTAACTATCAATTAACGACAAGCCTCTGAAAACTTAGCTCTAGATTCTTTAAACCTAGCGCTATCTAGCGCTACAAATTAATACCCTAGCGCCATTGCAGTTTTGGAAGATTTTGCTGTTCTTCTTTGGAGGTGCTAAGTTAACGTTAACTATCAATTAACGACTGGTCTCTAAAAACCTAGCTCTAGATTTTTTAAACCTAGCGCTATCTAGCGCCATAATTATTACCCTAGCGCCATTGCAGTTTTGGAAGAGTTTGCTGTTCTTTGGAGGTGCTAAGTTAACATTAACTACCAATTAACGACAGGCCTCCGAAAACCTAGCTCTAGATTCTTTAAACCTAGCGCTATCTAGCGCCACAATTATTACCCTAGCGCTATTGCAGTTTTGGAAGAGTTTGCTGTTCTTCTTTGGAGGTGCTAAGTTAACGTTAACTATCAATTAACGACTGGTCTCTAAAAACTTTGCTCTAGATTCTTTAAACCTAGCGCTATCTAGCGCCACAATTATTACCCTAGCGCCATTGCAGTTTTGGAAAATATTGCTGTTCTTCTTTTGAGGTGCTAAGTTAACGTTAACTATCAATTAACGACTGGTCTCTAAAAACCTAGCTCTAGATTCTTTAAACATAGCGCTATCTAGCGCCATAATTATTACCCTAGCGCCATTGCAGTTTTGGAAGATTTTGCTGTTCTTTGGAGGTGCTAAGTTAACGTTAACTACCAATTAACGACAGGCTTCTGAAAACCTAGCTCTAGATTCTTTAAACCTAGCGCTATCTAGCGCCATAATTATTACCCTAGCGCCATTGAAGTTTTGAAAGATTTTGCTGTTCTTTGGAGGTGCTAAGTTAACGTTAACTATCAATTAACGACTGGTCTCTAAAAACCTAGCTCTAGATTTTTTAAACCTAGCGCTATCTAGCGCCTTAATTATTACCCTAGCGCCATTGCAGTTTTGGAAGATTTTGCTGTTCTTTGGAGGTGCTAAGTTAATGTTACCTACCAATTAACGACAGGCCTCTGAAAACCTAGCTCTAGATTCTCTAAACCTAGCGCTATCTAGCGCCACAATTATTACCCTAGCGCCATTGCAGTTTTGGAAAATTTTGCTGTTCTTCTTTGGAGGTGCTAAGTTAACGTTAACTATCAATTAACCACTGGTCTCTAAAAACCTAGCTCTAGATTCTTTAAACCTAGCGCTATCTAGCGCCACAATTATTACCCTGGCGCCATTGCAGTTTTGGAAGATTTTGCTGTTCTTTGGAGGTGCTAAGTTAACGTGAACTACCAATTAACGACAGGCCTCTGAAAACCTAACTTTAGATTCTTTAAACCTAGCGCTATCTAGCTGTTCTTTTCTGGGGATGCTTAATTAACGTTTACACCACCAATTAACGCCAGGCTTCTGAAAACCTCGCCCTAGCTCGGCGCTAGCCCCATTTTAATTGAACGTTATGAAATCGCTTAGATGATCAGCACCTATCATAAAGTGCATTTTTAAAAAACTATTAGTTTCGCTGTTATTTTTCGCGGAGGGGGTTTTGTTAGTGTTAATACCACCAAACAAAGTCAAGCTTGAAAATCCAAACGTCCGACTCTACAGACCAATAGACCAATAGAATGACCATAATGTAAGACAGACTTTTGGAAATCTAGCGGCAGTATCTTCACTCTTATATAATTTGCCACTAACAAGCTTCAACTTTCTATAATATTGCGCTTATACTGCTACGTTTACCTTTGTAAATTATAATATCATATTACAATTTTACAATCCTTGTATAAATTAGTGATCTGCGCCTGTCACCTTTCCATCGTCAACAATCGGGTGCAGTTCGTCCGCTATTGGTCCTGTTGTCACCTTATCCTTTATAGTGCAAAAATAAGCAATTGCGTCAAACATAGTAATTTAACCGAGCGCTTAAAGTGTTTGGTTAGCAATCGGGTTCCGCCTGAGAGCACAGGTTGGAATCCTACCTACTTCGATATTTCCTTTTATTGCGAAGTAATGTAATTCGCATGACTAAGTTTCCTCTTACTGTTTCAGTGCTACTAGAAACATTAAGATATTTGTGCTTTTGTTTACATAATTTTCAATGTTTAACGCAACCGTTATTTGATATGGAAACAGTTAGATTTCCGGTGCTCTTTCTTTATTAAAAACTTTTTCTTCTGTAGTTTTTTGTTTAAAACTCAATTTTAAAAACAACTAAAGCTTAACTTTGTTAGTACTTTTGCTTTCTGTTTCAGGAAGAGGAGCTAAGGGCAAGCGGGGACCCAAAATTCCAGCATTTAAGCGAAGAACTACATGTAGAAATAAGCGCTTTTGCAACCCCCGCTGAAGCCCACGCGAGAATCGCCTACGCCCTTGCAGAAGTTCGTCGGTTTTTAGTCCCGGTAAGTTGATAAATTCTAAGCCTACATATTATAATTTACCCATTACTCATCATGAATTAACCGTATCTATGAAGGTAAGCTGGAAATAAGGTATATGCAGTACTTATAATTACAATTTGCATGGTGTACAAAATCAGAAAAGCAATTTATATGAATCAAACATCCCCTTTTATACTAATTGGTGCTAACATTAAAACTTTTTAGTTAAATACTTTTTCCCAGAAGGTAGTCAAATTGTAATATATTACAGTGCTAAACGCAATTTACAAAAAATGTGTTCGTTATGTGTCTAATCGTAGATTAGCAAGACATTAAAACGCACTCATGGTACAGCTACCTACATTTTTTTAACCAACATCTATTACAAAAAATGTGTATGATGCATTTTCAGCTCTACCGAAATTATAAAAGAATAATGTCTGCTAAGGAAATAAGAAGAACTCACTTCTTATAAACTGAAACAGGAACACATTGAATAAAGCATCTAACAATTTATATCTATGCTCTATTATTAATTCCTAATTTGTAACTTTTACAGTAAAAATGGCAACATTTTAAGAGCGTAGTGTAACTTATACTCACTAGATATTTCAGGAAAATAGAGGTGTTGTTATTAGGTTCTATCCTATATGATAATGTGGATACTTCATGTGATATATTAATACAGACCCAAGTGATTTCTAGCTAGATGGTATATGAGCTAACTATAAGTAAAAATATTCCTGCTGAGATTATTTGTTACCTTTCCAATAGAATTTTGGCTTCCATTAAATGCAAAAGGTATACACCATATTTTGTGGGACAGTTATTTATATTTTCGCAATTACTTTCAGATAAGTGCCGCTATTTCTTTCCAACATGGACTTATTGCAATCTGGTGCACTGTACCCAGTATAATAATGTTGCAGCGGTCTCGTATGGATTTTCTAGTTCATAGTCTCCTATTTCCTTGATAATAAGGCATCTCGCATCACATCGATTATAAACTTGAGTTATGGTATAAAGCGTTTACAGTTTGGTATGATACAGATTTCATAATTTATAAATGTTGTCCGTACTTTAAATACCAGTAGTGATTTTTTAGGACAAGAACATATAGCATTAATATACAAAATTTTTTCATATGTTTTCAAATGAGAATATTTTACATAACTATTTGCAATGCAATTAGATTAGATTAGAATTTTAGTTGGGTAAACGGTTTAGCCACAAAAATGTTTTCTAAATTTCTATGAGCCTGAATCAGTAATTGTAACGTAAAACTAGGCTGGTATGGATTTATAAAAAAATTTTTTTTTTTTGCTAAACCGTTCACCCAACTAAAGTTTTTTAAGACAGGAAATAGCTTCTAAATTAAAGTAACTATTCAGAAAAAAAATTGGTAGTGATGATACAGGGGGTTAACATTTTTTAAAAGTTAATTATTTTTAACCCCCTGTATAATCACTACCAATTTTTTTCTGAATAGTTACTTTAATTTAGAAGCTATTTGTTCTTTTACAAAATTGTAGTTGGGTGAACGGTTTAGCCAAAAAAAATAAAAAATTTGTAGATCCCTACATGCCCTACAAGCCTAGTTTTACGTTACAATTACTGATTCAGGGTTGTAGAAATTAAAAAAAAATTGTGGCTAAACCGTTTACCCAAGTAAAATTTTGTAAGAGAAAAAATAACTTCTAAATTAAAGTAACTATTCAGAAAAAAAATTGGTAGTGATTACACAGGGGGCAAAAAGATATGGATGGATAATTTATTGTGACGAAGTTTTTAAACACCCTGTAATTTTCGAAATTAGGGTTTATTCTTCAAAAAGCTGTGGTTTACTGGCACAAACACATGGCCGAAAAATGAATAAAATCTATCAAAGATTTTTCGACTTATTTGAAAAAATTTAAAAAAGTTTATCGTTTTTAAAGCCCTCTAGCCGCAAACGAAGCAACTTTGTATATATGAAGGAATATGTGGTTAACGGATTGACCTCCTTTTCAGGGACACCCTGTATAACCTTGAGAAATAGCTTCTCCGTGCTTGTCTATTTTAATGAAATTACTATTATTTAAATAGTTAGCTAAAGTAGCTAAAATAGTTATTTACTATACAAGTGGGATAAAAGCATAATTAATATACGTGTGTGTAAGTTACAAACAAGTGCATAGTACGAGTTATTTAAGCACACAAGTATATTAATGGTGCATACAAAATTTTATCTACAGCTGCCCAAAATTGAGAAAAGTGCATTAAGAGAAATGTCAGATCTGTCATTTTCAAAAATATTTTAATAGGCAAATGTCATTATGTCATTTATTTGACACTATTTATGTAATGAAGCCATTACATAACTGAGTGGTATAATGAGCTTTATTACCTAACGGAAATAGTGTCAAAAGGGTGATGTAATGAGTTATTTATCCCACTGGAGTAGATAAATAGTATTTATGATAACAAATGGGCTAAGTGATATCGTCTGGCGCTCGTACATCTTACTAGGATTAACTTCTTTAATTCAACATATGCCTATAAATTACCCTACACAGGATAGAAACTAGAAGCTATTGTGTCTGCAGAGCTCGGCTCATGTATAGCGTTTTGTAGCTAGACTTGCTTAAAACTTTATGAGTTTTTTTACTCACCAGTTCGCATTTGATTTAGATAATTGTGTCTTTAGGTGCGACCTTATTTAATATAATAATATGAATATTCTAAAAATTAGTCTCTCCATTTTGACAGAAAGTATCACATCTATTTTAGAATATTCTAGAAGATTGCAAACAGTACTTTGATATTGGATAAATATGAAAAGTTTTCATTGCGCTAGAAGGTCGCCAATTCAACAAAATTTTTGTAATTTGAACATTTAGTTTATGTATTTCACAAATTGACGTCGTATAAATTAAATTTTGTTTTAACATTTGTTTAAATATTAATATTATTACACATTTTACATCCAAACCGAAAGATGACGTTCTCAACAAATGAGCAGGATCTTTTATTCACAAAAGCTTCGAAAGTTCTAGTCCTGAAAGACTGGGCTGCATGTATATTGCTTTTGGATTCAAATAATTTATCTTGGTAGCTAAAATTGCATTATAAATTTCAGTTATTGCGGCAATACTTTCCGGTTGCCATCTGATGTCGTCATACGTCAAATTGGATTGTGATTTTATGTCAACTATGATCAATTAATTTCTACGTGTTCCACAAATTAATATTTGCAGGACACGTCGAATTTTAACTGCATATTGCAGTGTAATTGCGTTTTGCTCCGTTTTCGAACAAAATTGAAAAACAAATATTGAACTGCATTTTGCTTATTTACGTTGGCCCAAAACGTGCTCCAATTATCTCCATGTTGGAGGAAAATTAAAATACTGATTTGTTTCAGTAGCGCGTAGTAATCCTGCAGCAATCTCTTGCGTGCATATCAATAAATGAGTTGAAACAAATATTTAAACGGTTAACGATGAAATTATTAATAGTGCAACCACCGATTCATGAACAATTTAATAAATTAATTTTCATGCAAATTGTATCCTTTGCTTTAACGACCTTATTAATTGGTAACACATCGTGTCAATTTAGTTAATTAAATAATCTTAATAATATTAATCTAGGTATTAAAAAAATAGCAAATATATATCTACTCATTGCAGAATTTAAAAAATATTGTAAAATATACAGGGTTACATAAAATGTGCTTATATTATAAGAGTTGTAGGTACAAAGGTGTTGCACGTTATTAAAATATATTTGATTATACAGGTAGTTGACAAATAGTATGCTCTATACTTAGCTAGCTTAAAAGTTTTGCATTGAATATACTAACTGTTTCAATATTGAATAGTATGGATCTAACGGCAACTACTTTGGAGATGTTAACGATTTTACGGGCAAAAATACTGAATTTCAGACGAACACAAAATAATGAATAAAAGAAAAGATTCTTACACAATAATAGTTTATGTGAGTTACCCTTTGAGTGTGAAATAGAGGTTGTGGGTATTAATGCTCTATAGGCTGCCCAACGTTTGCTAATTTAATAATTTCGAATTTGTGTGAAAGATAACACCCTGTATTTTTTAATGAGATTCCTTCTGATAGCTTACTTCATACGTCTAAGTTCAGCTTTTTTCAGATATTTGAGTTTGAACGTAGGTAAAAAACACTTGCTGTCTCTTAAGAAGTGTAAAGGAATAACAAAAAAAAAAACTCCATTAAAATAAATCCAGTCATTACTGACATAAGAAATCACGACAGAAGTAGAATACAGGAGACCATTAATTCTAATTTTTTTTTTACCCTCTTCGTCTAAAAGTTGAAGGCAGCATTGTAATCACGAAAGACATCGTTTCCGAAATTTCTTCAGATCTTCACGTTTCAGTGTCCCTAAATGACGAAAAATAGGTTTACTCAATTTCGTTTGTCTGACTGTTACCGATATAGCTCAAAAAGTATTTGTTAGAGGAAAAGAATATTTTGCATGTGGATTATATGCCTTTCTGGCATGAAACCGAGAAAATTTCGACAAAGTATATACAAGGTAAGTACCTTAAATAATAAACTGCCTATTTTTGCTGTAACTCAAAAACTATTAGCTACTTAAATTAAAGTAATATTTTGCACGTAGCTCAGGTTTTTACCCTTGACGAAAAAAGGCATATATTGAATCCAACATATACTGGGTGAGCAACAACAAAATGTCTATTTTTGCTTAAACTGAGAAATAGATAAAAGTGGAAATCGTACGACACTCGTTAATGACCAATAGAAAAATTAGTTCACGAGCCGTATCCAGGACAACAAAAAAATTTCTTGGAAATTTTTTGTAGGTAGACATTACTTCTTTTTAGGGGGTGTGTCGTTACGATTTTCTTACCGAATCTGCATTCGAGCATTAATTCATATCCGGAAATTATTTTTCGTGCATTCAACAACGTCCTAATTTGCCCTCGCGTCCCGCTCGGGCAAATTAATACGACGTTGTTGGAACGCACTCAAAAAAATTTCCGGAAAGAATTAATGCTCTTATGAGATTATATGTGATAATTTCCACAGCTTTGACGAAAATGGACACGAAAAGATACAGGATAAATGTTCTAAACAATAAAACAAGGGTTAATAATCTCACCGATCGGAGGCGTCCTCGGTGGGCGAGGTAGCAAACGTCTGCTTTATTTGGGGCTGCGACGCCGATCATTACAATCACATTCGCAAGCTTGTTCACAGGGGCTGAAGTTCGAATTCCATCACCGGGAATGCCTTTTATTTGAAAATGTATGTAATTTGCATTACCAAGTGTTTCCTTTTATTGTTTCAGTATTATTACGAACATGAAGATATATTTACCCACATGTTCCTTTCATTTTTAAAATTGTTTAAATGGTGCCACCTCCCAGCACGTCCACCTGCTAAGGAAGTTTTGAATAAAGCTCTTTGCAGATTGTTTAAGCAGATTTCATTTAATACCCACTGCAATTAATTTGCTCCCCATTTTTTTGTCTTCTTCTATTTATCATTTCTTGTATCAGCTATGACTAAATTTTTACTTTGAAGACCTGATTTTATGTTATATTTGAAGCGATGTACTCTCTTGTTTCCGCTACTTACAATAACCGCCTGAAATTCAGCACTTTTTCAACAAAATCGTTAATATCCCCAAACAGCAACAAAGTTAGACCATTGGCGGACCCTGTATATAAGTGAATCGATTTTTGACCTGTATATTAGTATCTCATATTCTATTGTTTGGAGATTTTCGAAGTAACTGTTACATTTAAAAAATTAAATTAATTGGAAGGAACACCTTCACGATGAACAATGAAAGAATACCTAAAGAACTTCTAAACCTTAAACCAAAAGGAAAGAGAAACCCCATGCACAAAGAACATGAGATTGGTGACAGTCAATTTTCTAAAAAAAAAAAACATGTTGATATAGAGAAATATGTAGTATGCCTTCCAATAATTCAAAAGAAGCCAAACATAAAGCTGGGAGTCTGTAACTACTACACTTTTTTGTATTAGCATCCTTAGAAGCTGGACAATCCTTTAAAGCATTCTAAGATATAGGAAAATCACATACCTTAAAAATCATATTAAAAATAACCATGGACGAAAGGATAAAAAACTTAGAGCAATATTATTTTTTTCTACAGCTATCAAAAACACGTGACATTTATGCCCGAGGTCTACCGAAGGTTAAGAATATAAATATCTACCGTGGTGCATACAATATTTTATCTACTAGCATATTCGTAAAAATAGTATAAAATTTCAAAATGTCATAATGACATTTAAAATTAGAATATGTAAGTAACATCAAGAATTGCTTCATTGTATGGTTGCTAAGACGTTAATTGTAGTTGCATTGTTACCATGAGTTTGTTTGTTTGTTTGTTTGTTAATGGACAAGGTCTAAGCATGC